>JAFVLL020012322.1:0-57130 GCA_021397915.2 Tor tambroides | reverse complement strand
TCTTAATGGTGAGCTCTGCCCATTTTCAGTTCATTTTGTTTCTTCCTAACATGAGGTGTGCAAGCCTAAATGAAGCAAAACTGACTGAGAAAGACAAATATAAATTACTGCTACAAAATGCGGTTCGTGAGCATGAGTGTGCAAGCCAGGGAGTCCTTTTAGCCAGTACCACCAGATGGCGACACAGCGCTCTCTGATAGTGATGCATACCTCAGCTGCAGACACTGGGGTGCTGTAACCGCTCTACATCATGGCCGATGTGTTTAAAAAGGCCCTGCACAGTGACACAGTAATGGGAAATCAATATGTTGGTGACTGTGGGCCAGGAGGGAGCAACACCATGATGGACGCGGCTCTCAGCCAGGGCAGTTGGGTCGCATGCAAAATTCCGTCAGCTCGATCAATTGGGGTTTATGAGGTGACACAGACTAGCGTGGTCCCAAAAAACAACCTTTGCCTGGCAGGCAAACAAAAGTATGTGGTAAATCTTTTAATCAGTTTTGCAAGTAATGATTGCTGTTAGAAGTTCGATAGTGGCACCGGCTGTTACAATGCGTTGTGATTCAATAGAGAGGTAAATGTTCTGCAAATTAAATCAATCTTGATTAAACAGACCACATTTATTGTGTTAATGTCTGACACTCTTATTCCTGTGATAAAGTGTCTGTTTGCTGTGAGGAATAAATTTGGTAAAAAAATTGTGAGTTGATTCTGACAAAGATGGTGATAATAAAATTTAATGCAGTGCAACTTGAGACCACTGTCGATGCCCCAGAGCTTTAGACTGTGTGGTGTTAGAGCTGTTCTACAGATGCGTTCTCTTTTTGCTGGTTATGTACTCTGTTATTAAAATCCATATTAAGTGATAACAAGTGAACAGTGCAAAATGCATGTAATTATGGTCCAGTTTGTGATTCTATATCAGTGGGGTCCAAAAGTTCTACTCAGAGCAATTAAAGGGATAGTTCACCTAAAAATGAAAACTCTGTCATTAATTACTCACCCTCATGCCGTTCCAAATGCGTGAGACCTTCGTTCGTCTTTGAAGCACAAGATATTTTTGATGAAATCCAAGAGCTTTCTGACCCTGCATAGACAGCAACGCAACTGACACATTCAAGACCCAGAAAGGTAGTAAGGACATCATTAAAATAGTCCATGTGACATCAGTGTTTCGACTGTAATTTTATGGAGCTACAAGAACACTTTTTGTGCGCAAAGAAAACACAAACAACGATTTTATTGAATATTTTCTTCTCTTCCAGGTCAGTCTCCACCACCATTCATGAGAGTACCACGCCGCATGCTAGAGAAGGGAGGGATTAAGGATAAGTGAAAGCATAGAGTATTTTATTTTTCAGTTTTTCAGAAGAGATTAGATTTAGCTATCTCTTGAATATTGTCAGGGATTCTGTGTTCTGAATAGGGTTGGGAAGATCATTCAACCAGCAAGGAACAGTGAACAAAAATGTTCTGGAAAATGATTTTGTGCCTCTCTGTGATTGGTTAAATGTGATGCTTGTTGTGAGACAGGTGTTTACAAGCTCGATGTGACCCGGTGGTCCAAAGTAGTTCCTGTTAAAGCAATGGTTATGATCTGTATTCCCTTTCTGTATATTATTATAATTTGTACTCCGATAGCTTGTTGTGCACCAACTGTGAAAGTATAGGCATCTTCTGTCCTGCCAGGAGCTGCAGATATCAGCAGGACCGCTATCTCAAAGTCGTATGAAGCTCTTTCAACTGGCGCCTTTTCATGTTTTGTAGACACGGACTGCTGATGTTCATGCATGCTTAGACGTCTGTACACAGAGTTGCTTTGCTTTCTGAGCAGCTGCTCTCATCAGAGGCACTCTTAACCAACCATGGCTGTGTGACAATCAGCAAAGCAGTCAGCCAATCACCTGTGTATATGCCTTCCTTTTGTCTTGAAGTTGCCATTCATACATGCAGACAGCCACACTTTTAGTCTAGCACATCTAACTGCCTGTCACCTTTGTGATGGAGTGCAAGGAGCCAGGCTGTCGTAACATCCCGACATCACTCTCGCTTCAGCGCCTCTGCTTTACGATGGCTCGCAAATTCAAGTGCCTCTTTTGTTCACCTTTACTTCCCCACCTTTTCTCAGCGACGCAGGTAGCATGCGACGTCCGTTTTGTGATAAAACGATCCCAGGTGTTGTACATTAAAAAAAAAATCCCAGTCTGCTGAAGTATCCTCGCACTCCTCTCCTAATGAGAACCGGTGCCTTGCGGGTGAAAGAGACGTCCTATTGCATTTTTAACCTGTTTTTAGTCGTCACACTTGGCTCTACAAAATGGTAAATTACCCTGCCTATATTCAGGGTGCTGTAACGATTATCAGGTCGAGCTAACGATGCGTACAGAGGGTGTAATTTGCTTGTTGAAGACTTCTGTGCCTCACTTCCTAAGATTGTCCTCAAAATGTCTCTTTGAGCCAATTTGGGGTCCTTGAACTTTACTTAAAGTTTACAGAGTACAAAAGGAATATTTCAGATTGCGTTTTCAGTCCTGGTTATCTTTGAACTAGTCTGTCGTACTCAGACATTCAGACTGATGGCAGAAGGTCTGGACTCTAGCAGCTTTCATTGGCCAAGGACCACCCAAGAGGCCGTCTGACCAACATGTAAAGCATGTAAATCATTGTTTGTTTTTTCAGCATCATGTTTAGGGGCGTGATGGTGTAAAGTCGATGTCACTACAATAACAGACTAGCGTGCATCATTCTCGAACAATGTCTGTGTCCGTCAAGAGTCTATGCAGTGAACTTTAAAAGTATACTTTTAAAAATCCAGCGTTTAGTTGATCCCGATTATTGTCACAGTTGTAAACACAAGAGCTTTCTTCTTCCTTGAGGGGGTTTGGTGTCATATTTGCTGAAAATGTACTCACCCTCAAGCCTTCCAAGATGTAGATGAGTTTATCTGTCAGAACAGATTTTGAAAAGTCAAGCATTACATTACTTGTTCACCAATTGATCCTTTGCATTGAACGGGTGCTGTCAGAATGAGAGTCCAAACAGCAGATAAAAACATCACAATCCACAACTTGACCTCACTTCATCAATTAATGTGCTTGAAAGAAACAAATCATTAAGGCATTTTACCTTTAAACCAATGCTTCTGCCCAAGATACCTGTCCGTAATCCATAATAATGCTTCCATCAGTGAACAAGTCCATCCTCCGTTGTTCTTTCACATAAAAAGTCACTCTCATATTTTAGCTGGGAGCAATGGTTTGAAGTTAAAAATGTTTTAATGATGAAACAGCTTTTCGCTTCACAAAACATTAATTGGTGGACTGATTGATTGGAGTCATGTTGTGGATTAATGTGATGTTTTATTAGCAGTTTTAAGGGAAGAACTCTTGGAGAGCCTGAGGGTGAGAAAGTTTTTAGCCAATTTTCATTTTTGGGTGAACTATTAATTTAAAACTGACTTTTTGTAACTTTTTCAAGTGTTAAAAATCATTGTCATTGCAAAGGTTGCAATAAATTCAATTTCTAAAATCATTTATTCAACCTCTCATCCAGAAAATCATTTACTCACCTTCATGTGGTGTTCTAAACCAGTATGACTTTCTTTCCTCTGCAGAACACAAAAGAAAAGTTGCTTTTTGTCCATACTGTCCATACATTCAGTGGTTTCCAAATGTTGTTTCGGCCCCCATTGACTTTCATTGTGTGAACAAAAACAGTCGAAAAATTCTTCAGAATGTCTTGTGTTCCAAAAGATGAGTAAATGATGACAATTCATTTTTGGGTGAACTGTCTGCTTAAGTCCATCTGCAGCCTGGTTCTGCTGGCGCACAGATGGGACGTAGTCACTGTTACTGTAGGAGTGAGCTTCGTCATTCTGCAGCCTCATGGACACTTGAAACCTTGAGGTGATCTGCTGCTGGACCAGACAGTGACCCACCAGTTCACTGATTGTGATCTGCCTCGTCCATCATGTTTGGTGAGAGGTCGGATCTTCAGGTATAGATCAATAATTAATTCTGTTGTTTTTTTTGAGCGATCAATAGCACCTCAGGCGGTGCCCCAGGGTGGATGCAATATTTGCCCATTCCCGGTCAGCAGCTTGTCCTTAGCCTACTAAATATTAGCTAGATGTAAGCTCTCCTTCTGTAACTCTTCCTGATTTTCTTCCACCCGCTTTCATGCTGAAGCCCCTAGGTACCCTCCAAGACCAAACTCCAGCTACCAAGCATCCGGCTGTCAGAAGAACTAGCCAACCACCCGTTTCCCATGACTCCTTTTCTCACATTTACTCACCGAGATGGATTTGACCTTGTATTGTTCAGAACATTATTTATAACCTTGTGTTCATAACATTACATCGATCTACTGAATTCTCTCTGAAGGGTTTTGTTTTTTTTAACGCTTTCATCTTCCGTGGAGGCGCCTGCCTTTTTAACACAGCAGGACATAAAGCAGTACTGATGGTCTCTTTCTTCCTTTTGCTTTTCTCTGATCTCAGGGCTCTACTATGTGGACTCGGAGGGCAACCGAGTGTGCGGAGATCTGTTCGCAGTTGGTTCGGGATCCATGTACGCCTACGGTGTCGTCGACAGCGGTCTTCGCTACGACCTGACTGTAGAAGAAGCGTGCGACCTGGGCCGCCGCGCCATCTACCAAGCTACTTACCGTGACGCCTACAGCGGAGGCCAAGTCAACCTCTACCGCGTCCACAGCGAGGGCTGGGAAAGGGTCTCGCAGGAAGACGTGCTTCAGCTGCACCTTAAATACCAGAGCGAGAAAGCATAGAAGGAGGGGTTGGGAGGAGAAAAGGGATGAGGGAAAAGGCCACAGCGGTAGTTGGGTTTCAAAAGGAAGGATGAGACCAGTCGGATGAGGAATGAATTGCAGATTAGTGATATAACCTAAAAGGCACTTCGGTTAACTTAATGAAATCAGATCTTCTTCCAAGAAAGTTAATGCCAACTCTTTTGTAAGAGCTGGCTCATCTGTGCATAAGAACATGAGCAAGGCTGTCTCACTCCCTCTCTCTTCCTCTCATCTCTCGAAGTTAGTCCAGTTTCCGTTATTTTTCTCACATATATTATTCGTTGAGTTTTCAACCAGTTTCAGTAGTATTACAACCCCAGCCATTGCAGTTCCACTTGTTGTTTGTGATTATAAAATAAGGGGGCGCTGTATCCCAATGGACACCATGACAAGCCAAAACTCCAGTTGGCCAGCTCCCATTGAGTGGGTGTGGGCTTCTGTTCTTCTTATCTCACATGTATCTGCAGTTACCACAGTTACTAAACCTGCTCTCAATAAACCTTGGATTTTTGCTATATAAGTGTTATTTTTTTCTTCTTGATCCTGATGTATCGGTTGGTAAGTGTTTTGACAGGTGTTTACAAGTTTGTGCAGTGGCCCCAAAATGTATTTGGAATCTTAAGTCACAGTTGATGTATGAATGCCATTGCATTAGATAACAAAATATCAAACCAGCTGCATCTGCAGAGTGCCAGCAATTTTTTCTCAGGACTACTTTTCTTGTTCATTTTTGCAGTTACTCGTAGGTATTTTTTTTCCCAAGCTCATTTTAGTGGGGCCTGCAGAATGTCATATAATTTTAAAGGTCCAATTCATTAACTATGACTCTTGCCTCAAACTCCTAATTTGCTGTTTATTATTAGATAATAAGGTAGTTGTTAAGTTTAGGTATTAGGTAGGATTAGGGATGTAGAATATGGTCATGCAGAATATGTACCTTATAAGTACTAATAAACAGCTAATATGTTAATAATAGCAACTACTTAATAGTGAGAATTGGTCCTTATACTAAAGTGTTACCATATATATATATATACATATAAAACTTGATTGCAATTCTAAAAAAAAAATCAACCCTTCAATAACTATTGTTTATTAAGAAATAATCGTGAATATTCTGGAAACACAAAATGTTTTTCATTTAATATCAACCTAATTTCTATTTATAAAAATGATAGTTTAATGCCAAAATTGCAGCAGAAATACCAGGAAATATTTTAGTCTATATAGGTTATTCAAATATATCAAATATTGCGTTAGGTTGAGAGCCACTCATCTAACTACTGCTGTCTTTAATTTCAACAGTATATTGGACGTATTAATGTATTATAATGTAAAATCCATACTTATTTTCCAAGAAACTGTGTTTGTGCTATTTTTCATTAAAATAAATGTCACTTGGTTTGATATTTTATCAAATTAGGGCTGTCAATTAAATTGTGATTAATTATATACAAAAATGTGTTGGCAAAAATTAACGCGATTAATCATGCCCCCTGACCCGTATTTAAATTTCTTAAGGGATTTTCCTACTTTGGGAGCAGTTGAAGCTTGAAATACCAACATCATGTTTTTGCCTCAATAATGTCTTGGAATTTATCAATATTTTCTGTGAAAAGCCTCCAAATTAACATATTTGCTCTTAAGTGGGAATACCTATAATTATGTATAAATTATATCACTTTCAGTAGGGGGTGGCAATCTCATTCGGGCCCACTTGAAATCACGTTCGGTAGGGGGTGGAAATCTCAGTTGGGCCCTCCTAAGGACACTCCCCCTGATTGTGGGCGGCTGCAGTCTATATCTAATGCACTTCTTTTCATACATTGTGTCCAGCTACATTTTGTGGGCAATGTATTCTGTTTTTATTTCTAGGTGAACCTTTTAATATCAGCTCAGATGGGTTTTATAAAAAAAAAAAAAAAAATTTTTTTTTTTTTTTTAATGGGATTCGTTTTGGCCATCTTGCCCATTTGTCTCCATCAGCACAGGAACTCTGAATATTTTCCTCTTCACTTTTGCCTGAGGCCCTGAATTAAGTGTCTTACTTTTTCCTTCTTCTTGCCGTCACTGCTTTGTAATAGTATTTTAGAGATGCAAATAGTGCATTGTGTCTGTGTCTGCATTGGTCTTGTCTTGTTGGCTATTAGTGCTTGTGCTTGCTGAACTGAAGTAAACAATCTCTAACACCTTAAGCTGACAGGGAAAATAGTGATAGTATTTTGTGCTGTTCTTCAATTGTCCTCCGGCTTTCGGGTCTATGGACTTAGTCCTTGAATGTCTTTTTTTTAATTAGAGGGGGAATTTATTTCGGATTTTCATTTCAGCACACCTAGTCTCCCAACACCAATTGTGCTCGATCACATTTTTTTTTTAAATTTTTTTTTTTATACAATACAAGGATTCACTATAGCTCCCCTCAGTAGTTTTATAGCTGAAAATAAACACTAATAAAGGCTATGGGACGATGTGGTGGCCCTGAGCCCCAATGATTGTTAAAAACTAGTTTCACAGGTGGCTAGTTAGCAGATGGAAAGCAAATGGGATTCCAATAAATGTAAATGGGGAGTTCTTCTCAATTACTTTGCTTGGAGAAAATGAAGAGATGAGAGAGTTGCTTACAACATGACTACAAATCACATTTGCTAATCATGTTTTTGAAGTCATTTAGTCGTAGAACATCTGCAGCATCGAACACGTATTCATTTTAAATGGTGAAATGAGATGTTGGGCAGGTCACTCTTGAAAGCACTTTGAATACTCATCAACTGTCTGCTTTAATTATCCGTAATGGTTAGCTTTTAGAAAATGCAATTCACATGTTTTATTGCAAAATATTGTTGTTGGGTGCACTGCAATGGGAGAAGCACTGGTTAGCCTTGATGACCCAGTTACCATTTGTCTCTCTTATGAGTAATTTGTATGAACCTCCACTTCAAGGTTTAAAAATGTAGGCAGAGCTCCTTGAAATTTCAATACAAGCGTGCTTGTCGGTGATATTTATGGATCGTCTTCACACTATTTGTCCTATGATTCAACATGCATTGTGATACAATCCATGTAAGTCTGTAGTGATTTGGATAGTCAAACTGTATTTTAACCAACGCCAAACCGAAGAATAGGATGTGTGAGAGACCAGCTGGTTAGTTTGTTAGGTGCCAGCGAGATGATTTTCACAGTGTCAAAAAATAACCCCAATGCACCCACGTGCCACCATCTGTCAGGCGGCCATAGTATACGCGATAAATCTCTCTTGATTTAATTTGATCTGCTCTGAATTGAATTTGTTTGAATATCACAGAATGTACCCTGATGAAAAACATCTTAGAATGGCTTAAGTTGGCTTGCTGGTGTTAAATGATCTCCAAGCCTGATCAGGCTGCTCATATTAAAAGGGATTGGGCATTTTACAGCAGATCAAGCTTGGCGATCAGCTAAGACCAGCAAATCATCTCCCCTTTACTAACACAGTCATTTTTTAAGCAATTTTGTGAATTTGTGTTTCAGGTTTTCTTGATCTGTCGTTTGGTTTTACTGGGCTAGGTGATCATCTCAAACCAATTGAGACCAACTTAAACCTCCTACAGTCAGCAAACTTTCAAGGTAATCAGATTTTTTTTGTTTTTTTTTCCAGATAGTCACTGTGCTGATCTTAAATCGGCCTAGGCTGGCCTGATGGTCCCCCAGCCTGGTTTTGGACACATCGGTCAGGCTGGGAGATCTTATACATCTAAATTTAGAAAATAATCTTAAGTTTAAGCAGTTTTTTTTCAGCAGCGCAGGTTGGGAGACAATCTTATAGGGGTCATGAACTGAGAAACCAAAATTCCCTTGATCTCTTGACATACAGTATCTTACAAAAGTGAGTACACCCCTCACATTTCACCAACAATTTTAGTATATCTTCTCAAGGGACAGTACTGCACAAATGAAACTGGGATATATATTAAAGTAGTCAGTGTGCAGCTTGTATAGAAGTTCAAATTTTCTGTCCTCTAAATATAACTCAACATACAGTCATTGTTGTCCAAAAAACTGGCAACAAAAATGAGTACACCCTAAGTGAACATGTCAAAACTGTGTCCAAAGTGTCAACATTTTGTAGGGGCACCATTGTTATCTAGCACTGCCTTAATCCTGGGATGGAGTTCACCAGAGCTGCACAGGGTGTTGCTGGCATCCTCTTCCACTCCATAATGACATCACGGAGCTGCTGGATGTTAGTCACATGGTGCTTCTCCACTTTCCGCTTGAGGATGCCCCACATGTGCTCAATAGGGTTCAGGTCTGGAGACATACTTGGCCACTCTATCACCTTCACCTTCAGCTTCATCAGCAGGGCAGTTGTCATCTTGGCGGTGTGTTTGGGGTCGTCATCATCGGAAAACTGCTGTTTGGCCCAGTTTCTGAAGGGAGGGCTTCATGTTTTTCTTCAGAAGGTCTCAGTACATGTTGGAATCCATGTTTCACTCAATGAACTGCAGTTCCTCAGTACCAGCAGCACTCATGCAGCTCCAGACCATGATGTTACCACCACCATGCTTGACTGTAGGCAAGACACAATTTTCTTGGTACTCCTCACCAGGGCGTCACCACACATGTTGGATGCCAAACAAGTTCATCTGAGTCTCATCAGACCACAGGACATGGTTATAGTAATTCATGCTCTTGGACAGGTTGTCTTCAGCAAACTGTTTGCAGGCTTTTTTTGTGAGCCAGCTTCAGAAGAGGCTTCCTTCAGGGACGACGGCCATACAAACCAACTTATTGCAGTGTGCGGCGTATGGTCTGAGCGCTGACAAGCTGACCTTCCACTTCTGTAACCTCTAAAGCAATGCTGGCAGCACTCATGCATCTGTTTTTTGAAGTCATCTTCTGCACCTGATGCACAGCATGAGGACCTAACTTCTATGATCGACCTCAGGCCTGTCTGTAGTGGAACCCCATTCTTTGGAAAACCTCTGTATGACCCTGGCCACTGTACTGTAACTCAGTTTCAGGGTGTTACTGAACTTCTTATAGCCTAGGCCATCTTTGTGGAGAGCAGCAACAGTTCTAATTCTCAAATCCTCAAGAGAAATCTTTGCCATGAGGTGCCATGTTGAACATCCAGTGGTCATTATGAGAGAATTGTACCCAAAACACCAAATTTTAACTGCTCTAATACAAGATACACAAAATTGTATGGTCCTGTCAAGCAGACAAAAACATGAACATGATGAATAGGACATGTGGCTTTGCATGGTTAAACGAAGTATAGCTGTTATCACTTAGGGTGATACTGGCAATTACTTTTGTTGCCAGCTTTTTTGACAATAATGGCTGCATGTTGAGTTATGTTCAGAGGACAGTAAATCTTCACTGCTATACAAGTTGGACATTGACTACTCTAAAATATATCCAAGTTTCTTTTCTATAGTATTGTCCCTTGAGAAGATATACTAAAATGGTTGCTGAAATGTGAGGGGTGTACTCACTTTTGTGAGATACTGTATAAGAGGTCATTGTACTAAAACATCCTATAAGTTTCAGAACTCAAAACTTTACTCTAAAAACAGCTTATATTGAAGGCAGTCTGCCAAAGAAGATCAACACCTGCTTTGACATCTCTGCCTGTTTAGCCCCGCCCACCGATTCGCACATCTAGTGTATACGAGAGAGGTGTAACAAGATCCAGGCCGCGTCAGTAAGAACTTGGTCCTTTGTTCACTTCATTTTACTGCTGATTCGTTTACAAACAAGGCACAATTCGATGCAGGATTTTCAAAAAGATTGAAACTAAAAGATGATGCTGTGCTGACTATATCAGATCCAAGAGTAATGTCGCAACACAAGTGTTTTCATTATGTGGTCACTATTGCTTTGTCTCATCTTACAGATCGTTTGATAAGTATTGTGTTTTTGACCAAAATCACAGCAGCGTTTATCTATAAGGAATGTAATAACATACACAACTATTAGCCAATCATAGCAGTGGGTGTTTACTTCCTACTCTACAATCTGCCATGCCTATTCAAAAAGAGCGTTCTGATGAGAGGGGTCACAAACAGGACAGAAAATAGCTTATTACTTCTAAATTATGATTTTTTTTTGATGTAAAAATCTTGATATATAAGTGGATCTCAGAGAACAGTACAAAATAAAAAACAAAGGCAGTTCATGACCCCTTTAAGACCTGCAAACCATCAAACTGGTTTTCATCAGTGTGGTCAGGTTCAGTATCAAAATGTGTTGTGGGATTCTCTTCAAGAAAAATGTAATTCTGGAAGATGTAAGCACAGATCAAAGAGAAAAGTACAGTGAGCCGTGAAGTAAGTCTGTAGTTGTGACTGAACATACGAAAATAAAACAGTTTTTTCCCCCCCCACTTCCACAGCTGTTCCGGATCGAAAACAAATGAGAGGTCAATTTATCAGGAAATCAATCCCTTTGCGATGCAGTGTCCACCTAAAGACTCTCGACTCGAGGCTTTGTGAAATCAGCGTGCTTCAGTCCTTGAGTTCGCGCCTCGCGTAATTGCGTTTGGTGCCACTCGCACATCCTTCTCTCTCCCCCAGCGCGCGTGAGGAGGCTGCCGCTCTCGCCTGGTGGCGAGAGGGGCCGTTTTTCATCACTCTGCGTGCGACGGGCACGCTCTTGTCATTGCTGCTGCGTGTCCTGTTCGCTCCCTCCTCATTTCTTCTGCTTCCGTTTCATAATAGTGTTTCATTAATTGCGGTTGTGCTCATAAATTCCAATGAAAAGCGTTTAAAAATAAATACAAAAACCTTGCATGATCAGGCGACCCTGGGCCAAACTCTCTATGATTGGCTGGCCAGTGGCTTCAGTCATCCCGTCTCTCATCTCATTCTCTTCAAAGTATCTATCTATCTATCTATCTATCTATCTATCTATCTATCTATCATTGTCACTCTCAATACCGTTTTGTCAAATACATATTATTTAATGTGGGTTAAGCAGTATTTCACACCTCTAATTAACTGGGTTAGCACTGTTTGTAACCCTGGGTTATGAAACCCTGCCCTAGAGACAAAACAACCAATCATAACCAATCTCATAACCAATCTCAGAACTTTGCTCATTAAATATTCATGTGCTGTGTTCAGCTTCACACTGTATTTAGGGAACAGTATCTGTGGGTAACAGTTAAAAATGATATGTAGCAACACCAAACATGTTAACTGCAGCGATTAGCACTATGGCCCGGTTTTACAGACAGGGCTTAGACTAAGCCAGGATTAGGCCATAGTTCAATTAGGACATTTAAGTCATTTTTATAAACATGCTTAGAAAAAAACATTACTGGAGTGCATCTTGAGACAAAACAAAGGCACTGATATATTTTAAGATCAGTCAGTGCAAGTTTATTTCAGTTGAAACAGCTCAGACTTACATTTTAGTAGGTTTAAGCTTTGTCTGTGAAACCGAGGGTATATTTTATACTATACTATATAAGGAAAATTCAGAGTTCAGTGGAGCTTAAGCTCAGTTGACAGCATTTCGTAGCATGTTGATCACCACAAAAAAAAAAAAAAACGATTTGTCTTCATCCTCATTTTCAGGCCAATTTGTGGAGGATTTAAAGGCAGAAATGTAGATCTTATTTTGTAAAAAACATTAATTATTCTGTTAAAACTTGTTTATTCAGCTGTAATACCATTAGATCATCCTTTTACAGTGTTTACAGTGTTATGTTGTCATATAGTGTTGCTGTAAAATTCACACAGAAAAGGTTAGTAAGCAGTTTTTCCTCACACTAAAATCATGTTGTTCATGTCATGTTGCTATATTATTAAAACTGTATTTTAATATTTATGGATTGGCCTCATTCATTTCCACTGTAAGTGCCTCATTGAAACTCTTCTCACTGAGATGACCTCTTCTTTTTTTTTTTTTTTTTTTAAGAAAATATGAGCCAAGTGGATTTGTATGGCGATCAACATGCCACAGGCGCTGTCAATTGACCTTAACTTGTTCTGAACCTGGATTATTCCTTTAGGTCTTCGGAGACATAGAGCATTTTTGAGAGTGGATCTACAACATGTTCACAGATGGACAAGCAGCTATTAAAACAGTTTGCATGCTGTGGTTGTTCAGTCAGTGGTATCAACCTTATAAATATGCAAATAACAACTTTAATCCAGGGTTTATAAATGTGAAGTCTTGAAAACTGACTATACTAGATTAATTAGTAACCCGGGGTGAAGTATGAACAGTGTTAAACAAGGCAACCAAGGATTATGTTTATCCAAGGAAAAAATAAATGTATTTAAAATGTAAATGTCTGAATAATGTGGTTAACCAAACAGTTGTTGGCCTCCACTGACTTTCATATATGGAAAATAAAAATAATATGGTAGTCAATGGGGACCAGAAAATGTTTGGTTACCAACATTCTTCAAAATATCTTCTTTTGTGTTCAGCAGAAATTCATACAGGTTTGGGACAACTTGAGATTGATGACAGATGACAGAATTTTCATTTTTCTGTGAACTTTCACTTTAACAAGTCCAAACGATTATATTCAACTGCTATTTCTTACATTTATCCACTGTTATGAAATATGTATTTTAAAATGTAACACCATGCACCTTATAGCAAGCAGAAGCAGACACCTTTGTGATTGTTGGTCAAGCCTAATGCCTGTGAAATTGTGTTCGGTGATGGAGGTTTCCGATGATAATGATAAAGAAGCTGGAAAAAGATCCATCATTAGTCATCACCTGTCTTCTGAGTGGCTATTTTGACACAAGCTGTTCACCTCTGCTCATGACTTGACTCTATAAATGCAGCATGTCTGTTTGTTTTATTATCAGTGTCTCTATTTCAAGTGGTGCGGTGGCCCTGGGAGGGAGACGGTGAGGCGGGCGATGCTGTTGTCAGAGGAACAGCCTTTAAGACTGATGTTTGCGGCTGTGGTCACTTTGCTTTTGTGTATTTTTGTTCCTTTGCTCTCTGTGTCCTTTTGAGCATGCCCTACGGACACGACCGGCAAAAAAGCCCTTTATTGCTTTTCACAGTGGGTCATAGAGTATGCGGCGCTGTGCATCAAGCTAAATCGCATAGGCTGGTTGGTGGGACAGGAGTGGTGTGGCGTTTTGCTATCAGCTATAGAAAGTAGCCCACTGGGCAAAACACCACTACCATATACTTGCTATTCTACCCGTATAGGTTAAGTGTATGTAAAGGAAGTTATTTACATGTGTTTAGCATGCATAAAGAATTATTTTTTTCTGTACAATCAACCTTAACCTAGTTATTTGTAAAAAAAACAAAACAAAAAACAAATATCATGTTAATCTTCTCTCTCAGGCTTGAAATACCCTACTATCGTGGCAGAACATAGTTTAAAGAGTCTTGCTGTATCAGTGACCGTATACACCTCCTATGATTTCTTTTCTTCTTTTGCCTTTTTACAGAGCTATAAAAAGTATTTACCCTTTACAAGAAGTCAGTTTCTGTAGTCTCTTTCTCATAGCCTTGGACATAAAAAAAACAAAGCTTTATAGTCGTCGTGTTTAAGTATGGCATTGAGACAAAGAAACTTTGTCGTCTCAATATACAGTACTGTGCAAAAGTTTTAGAACACTAGTATTTTCACCAGCTAAAAATAGTTTTAAGTTAGATATTTCTATTTTTTGCTGTAGTGTGTCAGTAGGAAATATCAGTTTATATTTCCAAACATTAATTTTGCCATTAATTATAATAATCCAGTGAGATTTTTGTTTGCGCAAGGAGTCTGACAACAGCAACGTCTCCAAGATGCTTCAAGAGACCTACCTGCAAAGCTACCTGAAAAACTACGCGCAAGTGCACCTAGAGCAAAAGCTGCTTTAAACGCAAAAGATGGTCACACCAAGTGTTCATTTAATTTAATTAATAGAAGTTAATTGATAAAGAAAATTATTTTTGACAGCATCCTCATTTTACAGCATTTTTAGACAGGTGCCTAAAACTTTTAAGAGTACTGTAGCTTTGCAGGTAGGTTTTTTGAAGCATCTTGGAGATGTTGCCACAGTACTTCTGGATTTAGTCTGTCTTAGTTCTGTTTCTTCATGTGTTTCCAGACAGATTGGATGATGGTGAGATCAGATCTCTGTGTGGAGCACTGGCTGTTGTCAGACTCGTTGCAAACAAAAATCTCACTGGATTATTACAGTCAATGGCAAAATGAATGTTTGGAAATGTAAACTGATATTTCCTACTGACACACTACAGCAAAAGATAGAAATAACTGACTTAAAACCATTTTTTAGCTGGTGAAAATACTAGTGGCCTAAAACTTTTGCACAGTATTGTATGTGCAATTTCATTTCAACCGGACAGATTTATAGTGTTCTGAATCTAATTACCTACCAAAACTTGTTGTTTTGTTGCTTTCAAAAGTGGTTACTTTTTCACAAAAGCAATAGAAGTAATTGGTGACACCTTATATCAAATAAATGAAATTTTCTCTGGTGTCCTTTGAGTAATATAAAATTTTATCTGATATGTAACATTCAGTGAGAAGATGCAATAAAAAAGAAAATCAAGATGGGGCAAAGGCTCTGTTTACACCTGGCATTAAGATGCGATTTGTTCGATTGGATCACAAGTAGACAATGGAGGCATGTTCCTGTTTACGCCTGCTCTTTTAATCCATCTCTTTTGTCCACTTTTGCCCACTTTACAGATTTTTTGGATTGGATGGTGTATGGATGGGATTTTTCTGATCTTTCGATCAGAGCACTGTAATGCACAAAATAGTTAAAATAGTCTACCTGGATTATACCACATGTGGTTTAACAGACATTTGAAAGCAATTCTTCCCCTGCCCCTACCCTTAAAGTCAGCATAAGATGGAAATTCACCCTGTGATTCATCTGTGCTTATGTTTCATTTTTTCAACCTTATACTTTTTATTCTGACATATACCGGACCTCTTCATTCATTAAATTCACTTAAACTGTGGACATTTCTTGCAAACAAATGTAATCTTGCATAATCTTGCATCAACGACTGGTTGATTTTTTTAATAATCTGTTTCACTCAGATGATACGTGAAATTATCTGTTGCTATCTGTAAAACCTGAGATATTTGTCTGAAAAAATTATTTTTAAATGAAACAATTTATTGAATCTTTATGCAAAATATATAAAATGTGCATATGTGTTTTTTGGAGTATTATATCTGATACATCATGCTTTTATGGCCCATATAGTATGATGTTAGAGAATAAGGATTCATACTCAAGGAAAAAAGCCCAAAATGATAAAAAATATCAAAATCAGTGCAATTGCTCAAATTTATATGGGCGAATAGTAAAATGAAACACTAATAGCTTGTGATGTAAATCAATGAAATCTTTAAAACACTAAAGCAGGCTACTTTCTTAAAATGCATATAAATAGCAGTTGCCACTCTATTTCTCCCAATAATATGTCTTAGTAAGATGATATTTAAATGCTTAGTTTTATTAAAATTTTTGTAGTTTGTATTGTGGGGTGTGGACTGAAGCAACTTAGTAAACCTAAGTTGCTTCAGTCCAGTACGCATTCAAATTGAAATATTACTAAAATGTAAAACTTACTCATAGGTTTACTTTTTAAAAAGCAGTACAGATCTCACAGCATAAAACACATGTACCATGACTTGAAAGTGGGTGTTTTGGAGTCATACTAAAAGGCCTTTTACTTGCTAAAAGTATAAACTTTCAAGCAGATGACAGAAGGCATGTAATAGTTTGTGTAAACAGGTTTTTCAGCAGTGTTTTGATCATGTTGGTAACTTAGAGGACTTCGATGTTTGCATATCAGATATAATACCGTTGCCTTTATAGGGTGAAACACTGAGGTTTGTTGTTGCTACATGTACGTACATATGGTACAGCAACACCATTCGCTTGGCCAATCATTCACGTCTGTGTACTTGCACAGAGTGCATTTCTTCCGCTAGTTCGGATAGTTTAACATCTTTGCGGCTGCTGTGACAGGGATGTTAGATATGCAGAAGCAGCTCCTGCTCACCTAAGGCCCGAGTCTCTGAGGCGTGAAGTCCTCTCCTTTCCTGTAGTTCCTACTTAATCTCCCCCGAGCGCCCTGTCTCATCGGCCATCTCCCCTGCGCTCCTGTTCAGGCTAATCAATGCCTCAACCCTCCTTACGGCGGTGGAGGACTAGCCTTAATTAAGGCCCTCCAGCTCGTTACTCAAGCCATTCCCCTCCGCTGCAGGCCTCACCACCGTCACCGCACTAGTAATTGTCCTGGCCCGCGACATGAGGGTAATGAGAAGGGATGCATTTGGCCTGCCACCACTGATGGATGATCTAGTAGGCAGGACGTCAAGGCGGTGATTGACAGCCGCTGGACAGGATTGGGTATAATTGACGGATCTAGTAGTGGATTGTGTGAAAGCTGTAGTAATGGACGGGATGGGATGGGTAAAGGATTTGGGAAGAATGACAAGGTCAGCGGATCACGGGTGAGAAGATTAGATTCATATCGTTCTTATTCCACCTCGGCTGGTGTGGAAATGAATAGATCATGTTATGGAAATCAACTGACTTTGTATGGGACACAATGGGCTCAGGTACGGGAATATGTTATGCAAATTTCAGGCGTATTTTTGGCTCGTCCTTTACCTTGAAAGCTCATGTCGCCGTCCTTTGCACATCCTGTTTACCTGGCTGCTCTTGTTTTCCGTTTGCTTTTCTCTTCCTTTCTTTGTGCGTAACCGAGTACTAGCTCGAATATCCAGCTGTGTTAAAATCTCGGCAGCTGCTATCTACCCTATAATGTCGGCTTGTCAGCTCTGAAGCAGAATCCCTGAATAACTACATATGCTGTCCTTATCTTCTGCCTTGCTTCTCCACTATCTACCTCAGTGTTTGTCTCTATTTGACTCCTTTTGGTTATTCTCCCTAGTATCTCTCTCTTTTATCATGCTCTCGCTTCTCTACCCACCCTTTCTCGTTTTATGATCTCTCTCGTTCTCAGAGAGGACAGATCTCCTCTCATTATGGTGATGGTGATGATTCAGTTCACTGGTGTTCTTTCCCTAGTGCCTCTCCAAGGCCTTTTTCAGCAGTCTGCTCATGAACTGTTTGTCTGTTCAAGGGCACATTGTGACGCTTTGGTCCGCAAATTTGCTTATATACACACCTACACGCGCTCTTAGCTAAAGATACACTTTGATTCCGTGACCTGTGGTGTCTAGTGCCTTCCTAACAATGACATCCGACCTTGATGTGAGGTTTTGGATCATACGCTTTGCACTTTACTGTGAACTTTGGTCTTAGTTTCCCCTTTTGTGTGAAATTGAGTTATTGGTAAGAGTATCGTTGCCATGGAAATGTAGTTTTAGGGCCGTATCTCCGCATTCCAGTCACCTTGAAAGTGATTTAAAATTTTGACCTACATTTATATCATTTAGCTCAGGTATTTTTCACTGTATATATGATTTCAGTGTGGTGTCATTTATTACTGTAGCTGGAATGTGATTGACTGATCTATTCATCTTATTCTTCACTGAGGGAAGCAGAGTTTTCACCTTTGACTGTATTTCAGAAGTGCTTTTGCTTTCTATATACTCTGCCTTATTATTGATGCTATGTTTAAAATAGCTTGGATGTAACTATAAAGAGTGATATAGGTTTTTACAGAGGTCAGAGGGATGCATTTTGCACACTCTGCATTCAAAATGTGTTAAACTTTATAGAACACTCTGCATTTAAAATGTGTGTAAAACTTTAAAGAATGCAAATGGTAGTAACCAGAGCAGTGCTGTTTCTTTCTCAGATGACCTCTCATATTATCGTGTATATGTACTGTATGTTAGCACATCTGTGTAGGGTAGAAAGCAGTTTTGAGTTTTTTTTAAATTTTTTTTTTACACAGTTTGTTCACTAATGAAATGCAACTATTAACAGGCAACTGATACTGTAATATGTTTGTATTTTAAAATGTTTATTTATTTTTTTTAATTAAAACAAATTTACATTAAAATGTATGCTTTAATTTTTTAAAAATCATTTCAACAGTAACTAAAATAATAATTAAATATTTATTTATTTAGTTTGTTTGTTAGTTCATAGATGTTATACATAAAACACACTACTGTTCAAAATTTTGGGCTTGGCAAGATTTTTTAAAATGTCTTTGAAGGAAGTCTCTTATGTTTACCAAGGCTACATTTATTTGTTCCCCCCCCCCCCCCCCCCCCCCAAAAAAAAAATCTGAGGAATTTAAAGTAACTGTTTTCTATTTTAATATGTTTTAAAATATAATTTATTCTTGTAATGGGAAACTGTACCATGATACATTTTTTTCAGGCTTCTTTGATGAATAGAAAGTTCAAAAGGAAAAAGTTAAAAAGTTCAAGCTTTTATTTGACATAGAAATCTTTTATAACAATGTAAAAGTCTTTATTGCCACATTTGATCATTGTGATATATACTTCTAAATTCAAAAAATCTTACTGACCCCTAACTTTTGAATGGTAATGTATACATTTTTATTTATTTATATATATAATATTTTTTTTTTTTACTTTTTTTTTTTAATTTATATTTATATATATATATTTTTTTGTTGGTAGAAATTATTGTAGAATATATTGTTTGTTTGGTTATTGTTATTGTCATCTTCTTTTCAGACCATTAGTCAATAAGTCCTTGGAAAAGCTTGCAGGTGTCATGTTGATTGCAGGCACAGAGGTGCAACAGAGTTCTCCTTAAAAACTGCCTCACTCTCAGATCATCTTTTCAAGTCATTTAACATGGCAATATCTGAGTGGGTGAGTTGTTTACTTTAATTAGTCTGTCCATTTTCACCATCTCAGAAAATTGTACAAAAGCTTGAGGCAGCTCCCTTTCAAAAGGTACTAATACTTAACCTTTAGGTATTAATATGTACACTTTAAATAATAATATGTACATTTGAGGTTGCAATACGCACCCTGTAGAGGTGAATAAGTGTACCTTTTCAAAGAGTACTGCCCCAGTGACAGATGTTGTGCCATTTTTTTTTCTAAAAGTGGCCTATTTGTAGACTGTATGTCAACATGAATGTGGCCTTTATTGCACTGACAGGGTAATAAGCCAATCAGTGATGAAGAGAACATAATAGGCACACATTATCACAATGACAGGGTAAAAGGCCAATCAAAGTGCGACTGAGACTCTGCCTCCTCTCACTTGTCTTTTCACCTGTATCTTGCTGTTAAGGAGATGTTGTCTCCCTGTGAACACAGATTGTGTTGCACAGTTGCTGTATGCACTATTTTGTCTTATGTTTAATAATTTTCATTTTGTTTTATTTTTGCTGTGTCCATTATTTTCTCATCCAGATTTGTTGCTGTCCCTTCTGAGAAAATGCCTCTGGCAAAAACTATTATGCAGTGTCCCTAAAAAGTATATCACTTGTGGACACTTATGCCACACTTAAAATGTATGCCATTGCAGCAAATAACAAAACATCAAACTAAAGTAGTTTTCTAACTTCAGTGTTCGTGCCCACACAGAATCTGTGCCCCCTGCAAATTTAGGACATCCATCACATACAGTATAGGAGTACATGTTGCCTGTCCTTTTCAAGTTTCTTTATTAAAATATATTGACAAATTTGAAAATGTTTCCAGCTACTAACAACTTATTTAGCAATTTTACCATGTTTACCACTCCTCAGATTTTACACCAAAATGAGTACACAATATGTGATATAAGTTCACAGATTTTGTACGTGGTCCACAATTGTCACTAAGTGCATGATATTAACAGTGAACATGTTCTGCTATCATTTGAAACTCAGAAAGTGTCACTCAGTACTTTTTATCTCAATTTATATATATTTTTAAGAACTATACCTCCTAACAAACTTCCTTTTGTGTGCTTGTGCTATGTTTATTCCAAATTAGTTTCATATTTTGTTAATGTAGTGACACTGATTCATTTTTAATTGTGACTTAAGTGTCAAAATATTTTCTGGGATCACTTACACTAATCAGCTTCAATATTAAAACTAACATTGTGTTGGCCCTCATCATGCTGCCAAAACAGCTCTGCTGTGTTCTGTGGTATCTGGCACTAAGACAGTAGCAGTAGATCATGCAATTTATGAGGCCTCCATTGCCATCCCATAGCTGCTCAACTGGACTGAATCTGGGGAATTTGGAGACCAAGGCAGGACATTGAATTCTTTGTCATGATCCATTCCTGAACCATTTTTACAGTGTGGCAGAGTGCATTATTCTGTTAAAAGAGGCCAGCAGGGAACAACATTGTCTTGAAGGGGTGTATGTTTAGGCAGGTGGTACATGTAGTAACATCCACATAAATGCCAGGCCCAGAGCATAACACTGCCTCCACCAACCTGCCTTCTTTACCTGAACTCGGCATTCAAATTCCTTCGGGGCTGGTTTGGAACCAGGACATGGGCACTGGCCCAGGATTTTTTTGAGTGGAAAAGTGCAACCAATTGGGCTCCGGCTCCAGCAACAGCCCCAGTGGAAAAGCGGTATGGTTGTCCTTCCTTGCACCATTTTTGGTAGGTACTAACCACTGCGTACCAGGAACACCTCACAAGACTTACTGTTTTGGAGATGCTCTGATCCAGTGGTTTGGCCATGACTATTTGGCCCTTGTCAAAGATCTTGTAACTTGCCCATTTTTTCTGCTTCCAGCGCATGAAATTCAAGCACTGAATGTTCACTTGCTACCTAATATATGCCACTCCATGACAGGTGCCATTGTTACGATATAATCAATGTAATTCACTTTTCCAGTGGTTTTGTTAGTTGTGGCTGATAAATTTAAATCTGTAAAGTTGTAGAAATGAGGTATAAGACTTTAAAATTCTACAATTCTACAAATGAGCTCCAGTAAAGCAATTTGTTTTAAGTAAGTTTGTTTTTTTTTTTTCCCCCAAATAAGCTTTTTTTTATTTTCCAGAAAGAAAAGATGTCTTTGTTTGCCCTGTAAAAGTACTTAAGGCAGAATCCCCCAATCAAGTAGCTGATCCAGCCTTACCTTGAGAGGATTTATTTTAGCCAATGCTGAATCATCTGATCCAGTAAATTAAGGACAGGTTTATTACTTGTAGCGTCTTGTATGTGTGTTTCTCTGTAGCTTTGGAGAAGATCTGGACTGTCGCAGCCAGTGGGTATTTGAGAGGAATCATACACGCTGTCTTCCTTCAGCTCTCAGATTTATTTACCTTATTAGTAGATATTAAGTGTCTGCTAGTGCATCTGTGCCATAATTAATTGTGTTGTACAATCACAGTGTGTGTAGTACTTATCGGCGTGTGTATGGGAAGACTAGAGTGTCCCTTTCTGAGAGACAAGGTTTAATAAAGACAGAATGACTCCTAATCTGCTGTTTACCACTGCTTCTCACCCTTGTCGCTTCTGTCTTCATTCCCATTTGCAGCTTTAATTAGTTTTACTAAGTCCCGGTGTCTGCTTAAGACGCAGCGCAAGACCGTTTCTCTGGCTCTTACTTAATTCGCCGCACATCCACTTACGTCTCGATGTCTGCTTCGTTTCTAATCTCAGCGGTTTGTTTGTTTGTTTGCATCACCTGACTTCGGTAATTCTTTGCTGTGATCGTGCCCATGCAGACTTGGCTTTCATCTTATTAATTGGCAAATCTGTGCCGCGCTGGGAGCTCGCAGGAACACCATAAGGCCTGGGCTGGATACCAAGCCTCGAACTGAATGCCTCCAGATGCCTAACTGATGCGTCAGCATGGGAAATGAGATGAAGGGGCAGACGTCTCCTGCTTCATCATGCTCCTCATCCTCCTCCCCCAATATGCTCGAGACAGCTGGAGCGACGCTCATAAGCAGAGGCAGATACTGGAGATGGTTGCAAGACGGTGCGCAGGTGTCTCAGACTCCATGCTGAATGCTTTGGAAATTGTGCCTCGAGGGGATAGATGTTGTTGCTGTCCATCTAGTTTCATTATCACCACCGGTGTAAATGGGCTAAATTGACCTGCAAGTGGGTAATTGTTCTGACATATGACGTATGACGCAGATGTGACACGCACAGAACCTTTTTGCTCTTTACTACCCTTTAGATGACCTTCCATCAGTCCAGAAAATATAAATAACCTTCACCATCATTACCGTTCAAAAGTTTGGGGTCAGTACACTTTTTTTTTTTTTTTCCTTTTTGGAGGAAATCAATACTTTTACTCAGGAAGAGTACATTAAAATGATCAATACTGACAGTTAAGACATTTGTAATGTTGAAAATTAATAATTAATAAAAAAAACAATGCTGATCTTTTGAAATTTGTATTCATCAAAGAATCCTGAAAAAATGTATCATGGTTTTCACCAGTATTAAGCAAAAATATATTGTTTCTTCAGTACCAAATCAGCATATTGGCATGATTTCTAAAGGATCATGTGACACTGAAGACTGGAGTAATGGTTACTGAAAATTCAGATTTGTCATCACAAGAATAAATGACATTTTAGAACATATTAAAATATATATTTTTTAATTGTAATAATATTTCAAAATATTACTGTTTTTACTGTATTTTTGATCAAATAAATGCAGCCTTGGTGAGCATGGTGAGACTTCATTCAAAAACATTTTTAAAAAAATTAATCAATTTAACAATTCAAATGTATTAATGTATTAAACTGAAGTCGAAAAAATATAAAAGTATACATTTACAAATACAGCATCCCCAAAAAGTATTAAGACACTTTTGAACACTCAAGTCACACTTAAAAATGTCTGACTTTCATTGCAGTACTTGAAAAACTTCAATGGCATTTGGAAACAAATGATGCTAGAGCTTTTTTTTTAATTTATTTATTTTTTTTTTTTAGAACTAAAGTTCACACAGGTGTAATTCTTCACATAAGCAACTGAACATCTTTCACAGACTTTCATAAACCATAAAGTGTCTAAGACTTTATGTCTTCACTTTGAACAACATATCTATTATTTTGATATTTTGTTATATGCCGTATAGAGCAAAGACAGGAATATATTTTAATTGTGGTTTGAGTGTCCATAATTTTTGGGTTCACTGTATAGCTATATGTTCTCTGGGAATCAGACCTATGGCCTTCACAAATTCCATGATTACCTTTTAGCCATTTAAAAAGGGTCACATCATGAAGATCTTTTTTGACCTTTAATACAAAAGAGCTTTGTGTACTATGCCTTTTGGGACTCAAAATGTCCTTTATTGAATTTGATTTATTGAAACTAACCTGCAAAAACAGCTTGTTCTGAACTTATACAGCTTTCTGGTTTCAGACAGATGAAAAAAATCAGCACTAAATGATTACAAGGATATGGATTAGCCATAGGGAGCTTCCTGATCTCCACAGTATTCACTTGCCTATTGCAGATTCATTGCAGTTTTACAGAATTTTGACTGATGGTGATATGTGTTTGAACAGGTAACTTTTTCCAAGCCGGTTGGAAAAAGGAGACTGACCGTCTCATCCCACTTTTCCCACTATCTGTATTAGTCTCCTCATCTTCCAGAACCTGCACACAGATGGAGCGTCAGGTCAGTAAAATCATAAGTTAGTAAAGTTAAAATCATAAGTGTAATCTCACAGGATTTGAATTCTGGTCTTTGCAAGAATTATATTCAGCAAGATCTGTGATCATCTAGCCATACTTCAGTCATTCGTTTCAGTGGAATTTTTTTTCAACCTGTGCCAATATAAAGCAGGCTTTGTAAGTAGAGGGTGGAAAATGTCAGTGAAAAACTAATTTATGGTTCTTTTTAGCCCAAAAAACCTTTATACTTACGTGATAAGTGGACCTAAGGGAAATAATTAAGGGACGTGTTCACCTAAAAACCATTAACCTCATGTCATTCCAAACCTGTATGACTTTCTTTCTTCCATCAAACACAGAACTGATGAATTAAGTAGACCTACTTTTCCCCATGCAATTATAGCCCTCATAGGCACTGAGACTTCCGTGCTTCAAAAAAGAAACAAAAGCACCATAAAAGTATCATAAATAGGGTTCATAAGACACAATAGATTCTAATTCATTCACATAATAGCTTTGTGTGAGAAACATACTGAACTTTAAGTCATCATTCACTGAAAATCCTCTCTGTCAACTCACTGAATGATGCTTTTATGCTCTTTTTAAAACTTGAAAATCTCAGTCTTCAGAAAGAAAACGTTTTTATACATTTTGAATGACGTGCGTAAAAAATGATAGAATTTATGGTTGTACTATTCATTTAAAAATGTATGACTTGTGCTTTTTACATCTGGAACAACTTGGTGGATACCATGAAAACCTTGCACAAACAGATTATGAAGGCTAAAGTTGCATATGGAGGGAAAGAGAGACATTTTGGCAGAGATGGAAAAGCCTCACTGCGATCAGATCAGCTTATAACCAAACACGCCGCTTGAGATATGCAGCATGACCCAGCACGAGAGATGCTTGAGATAAAGCTAAAGAGATTGAAAACACAGATTATTCTCTGGTTTTTTTCCTCCCATCCTTGAGGCTGTGGTGTCTATGTGTAACCTTGGGGTTAATTTGGTGTGGCTTTGACATTTCTGAAATGTATGAACTATGTGGTTTGGACCTACACTCTAAAAGCCAATGGGGTATCAGGAGAGATGGAGATGGAGGTAAAGGCAGGGATAGTGAGAGAGAGGGAGCAGATGGGTCAGCCATCTGGTAGAAGGAGAAAAGGAAGGGAGATGAGAAGAGGAGGGAGCGCTGGAGAGAGGCAGAGAAAGAGAGAGATCCATGGGAAATACATATGAGGAGGAATAAAAACATCAGATTGGCCTGTGTGTATCTGAGAGTTAGATGTTTGTGTTAGATATTGAGACCCAGGTGTGCGTATGAGAACCATGGTGAGTTTTGCTGCATGTAGTTTGTAAAATTGCACAAAATTACACACGTCTACATTCAGTCTGGCAGCCAAGCTGTTATTTAAAAACATGCAAAGTCCCAAATGCATGATTGACGTCATGTAACACCATTGTTGAAGAAAAAGTTCACCAGAAAATTGTCATTATTTACTCACCATGGTTTTATTCCAAACCTGATTTAAAAAAAAAAAATGTTCTAAAATGAAAAACAGCTGAATTAATTCAATTAAACAATATTGTATTAATGTAATAATTAACTAAATAATTATGTATTAAATAGACAGAGTATCTTTTTTCTGTCCACAACTTATGTAAGAAAAAAAATAATTCATTTTCAATTTACATGTATTTGTTTATCATAAATAAGAAGCATAAATATTTTTACTGAGCATCTTTACCGAAAATATTACCAGAAAAACCTTCAGTAAGTGAGCTAAAGTTGACTAGCAAGGTGAAACTCCCTAGAAAGATACAACAAAACTCTTATATAATCAACAATAATAAATAATCTCATGAACTGTGAGCAGTCTGACCTCTTGTGTTCTGCAGAAGAAAGAAACTCATATGGGTTTGGAACGACACAAGGATGAGTAAACGATGTTCATTTTCGGGTGAACTAATTCCCATAGATGTATTTTTCGCAGAAAATGTGAGAATGAGGGTTTACAAATGGAGAGGCAGAGAGAAGGGACAGATGGAGAAAGTAGAGGAGTGAAAATATATGCTATGCTACAGGGAATGAAACGGCAGAGTGCAAAGTAACAAGTCTCAGAAGCCTCTCTTGTGGTAAAGTCTAAAAAAATCAAAGTAATGATCTTTCTAAAGACCAGATGTCAGGAAAATAGATACCAATTTATTCTAGGCAGCCAAAGTCTTGAATACACCTTAAATTGCACCCCTCTTGGCCTGCCAGCAGTGCACGACAGAGCACATTAGCAAGGCAGCCCGTAAACCCAAAGGAAAATAGGCCTCTTTTGAGGACAGCTATACATACGCGGTGTCTTTAGCAGCTAATTTGTGTAAAATGTTCTCACGTGGCGAGAACAAGAGATCAAGGCTGTCTCATTACAAAGACGTGACGTTTAGAACATATAACATTTATCAGCTTTTTGATGTTTTATGGTTTCCACTTTCCATCTGTCTCCATCTCTAAATATTTAGCTAAACAACTGTATCTTCTCATCTAGATTATTCTCTTGGCTCGGTTAATGATGATTACTAGTGCTGTTCATTACCATAAATTGACTGTGTGGCAGATAATGTGCAAAAAACTTTATAGCTATGGAAAATTGGTTGTATTACTTTAAGCATGCTACTCTTAACAGCGTTTATCTCTTTCCCAAAAGAAAAAGAAATTTTAAAAATGAACAATTTAATATGAATACAAGAGCACCGTGATGACATTCCAAAAGCTACTGCATTGTAAAAATTTTAAGTCATGGCAACTTAAGTTTTTCCATTACTATAACTCATCAAAATAATTTAACCAATTTCAACACTACTTTTTTTATTTTTTATTTTTTAGAGTTGGAAGCGAATTGGGAGAGAGAGGGGAGGGGATTCGAACTCGGGATGCCTGTAGCACAATGGTGCTGTATGTCGGCGCACTGCCCACTTTCGGCATTGATGACGCTTCTTTTTAAGTCAGTTTAATATAATTTAAGTCACAGCCAAACTTTATTATGCTTAAAAATATAAGGCCACAGCTGAACTTATGTTTTTAAGTTGAAGTAGTAGGAATTTTTTTTCACAATCTTTGGGAATTTGACCTCATTGACCTCTGGCTCTGCTGCCATTGGTGGGCCCTGGTCCCATTCAGGAGCTGCAAATGGTCAAGAGACAGGTCAGCATGTTTAAGTGTGTCCAATTCGATGAGATCTCCTCCAAGCGGGTTTCCCCGCTCCTATCTGACTGTTCAGTATTAGAACAGCGGTTGGTAGAATAATAGATCTGATGAGGGAACGATAGCTGCTAGAAAAGAAGGAAAACAGGTGGAAAATATTTCACAGAGGTCCGCACCAGCACATTTATTATTTACGACCCGCTGCTCAAACGCAAATAATTCTTCTCACCCCTCACTAGCTTGAAACTTTTTGAATGCATCGCCCTCTCAACAACAAACCGTCCCCGGATCAAACACGTCCACACACCCACACGCCGGCACAAATGCGGAGGGAGTCAAGCGTGTTTGTGTTATTGTCTGCTGCTTAGGACAGGACTTCAAATGGTAAATGTCAGCAAGAGATCAAGGCAACGAGGCCTTATGGGCGAAGCCTCAGTATTGTCATTGACAGCTACAGGTAGACAGGTGGAGAGAGACAACATGCTCGTTGGGGATGGAGGATGGGAGATATCAGCAATTTTGCCGCCTGTTTTCTCGGCTGTAAGTCTGTCTGTGCTTTTTTGTGTTGTCTGAAAATTCTTGAAAATAACTGGCTCGGCTGATTTTTCCACTGTCATTGCTTCCCATACTAGAGGGGATAGTTCACCCAAAAAGGCTGTCATCATTTACTTTCCCTCATTTTGTTACACACCTGTATGACTTTCTTTCTTGTGTGGAAAACAAAATAAGTTATTTAGAAGAATGGCTTAAGGTGCGGTCAAATTTACTGGGGTTCTGCAAATTTGCACTGGAAAGAAAAAACAGTTATTTCAAATAGGAAATGAAATTGAGAATTTAGCCTGAGGGCGAAAGAATTCCCTACGCACATTTCGCAGCAGGTTTAGGTTGGTCATGCAAATTTTCCACATTGGCCAGAAGAAAACTTTAGAAGTGACTTCTGTGTTAGCTGTAATGAATTGAGCTAAATAATGATACTGTTGTCCTCTTCTTTATAGCTAAATCGAATTTGTTCAAAAAGGATGAATTTTTCAACATCAAAACTTATTGAACTAAACTGAATCAACGCTGAGTTGAATAACAACACTGCTGTCTAAAGTAGAGCTGCTTATAGCTAAATTCAACGTTTCATAATGAATGAACATTACACACTTACTGAACTGAACTGACCCAACACTGAAATGTCTTACTACAGCTGCTTTACAGCAGAATTTGAATTTGCCACATTTGCATCATTGATTCTGTTACTTTCCTGTTTAATACTGTGAAGCTTCTTTGAAACAATCTCTATTGTATATAGTACTATAAAAGTAAAGGTGACTTGATTAAAGTTTCACAGTTTCCACTTTCCATCTGTATTCATCTCTATATATTTAGCTAAGCAACTGTAATATCTTTACATCTCGATCATTCCCTGGGCTCTGATAATGATGTTTTGATCAAATAGTTTAAACTAAACTTTACAGTACCCATCATGCTTTGGATGGTTAGCTGGATGGGGAGAGAAAATGATGAAATAATAGTATTTTTTAGCAAGATGAGAAAATAGGGAGACTTGTTAATGTTTAATGTTCTATTATGTTGGTATTTCAAAAGACTTACTGTTATGTTGGTGTTTTTGGGTGAGTTACCATTGTGGTGAAGTGTTGAGCCTGTGCTTGGGTTGAGGACCTGCTAACAAGAATTTAAGATTCTTTAATAAAAAAGCAACTCCAATGGGTGTGCTAGGGATGTAATCAGTACCATCTTTAGACTGCCAACATCTGTGTAAAGAAAAGTTATTTTTAGCTTGATAGTATGCTATTATAACTCTTGGGCTGAACTTTAATCATGGACAGTGGTTCTGCACAATGGCAACATGTTGTCTCTACTCAAATGCTTCATACAGGATGAATTAAAGCGATCTCAACTAAAGTAAACTCAGCCAAAATTAGAAATGTCCAAATAACTCTATTCACTCGTGTGGAAGGACTGTCCATGACTGAATAATGTTAAGCCAAAGAGTTGTTTTTTACTGTAAAACCTGTATGACTTTCTTCTGCAGAACATAAAAGAAAGTATAAAAAAGTCTTAAGATGCGTTCACATTTTGGTTAAAAAAAAAAAAAAACTTTTTTTTTAGATAGCACACTAGGAGGACAGACAAGAAATTTTGGGAGAGGAATTGACCCTCAAGCCAGGAGTCAAACTATGGTTGCCCAAAGTTGCGACCACACCAGAGTGGTATAATGTTGTTTTAGGCTATTTTAACTTTCATAATGACAAAAACAGATGAAAACTTATTCAAAAATAGAAGTTTGGAACCACATGAGGGTAAATGACAGAATTTTTATTTTTGGGTGAGCTATCCATTTAAGCAGAAGTGTCTGTTAACATTGAAATGCATTTTCTGTGCTGTTGTGATAAGTTGTTTTTAAACGATTGTCATGCCTAAAAGAGATGATATTGAAGCTGAAGGACGACGTGGGTCAGAGACTCCATCACTTTTTAAAAACAGTGCCCTTCAAAGCCCAACGCATACACAGACACACGTACACACACACACGCACACGCACAAAGGAAGCCTTGGCAGCAACACCAAACGGAAAGAAAACAGTCATTCCCGGGTGGATAAGTACGTCCATTTATGCTTTGACTGGCTCCGTTCTGCTTGTATGATGGAGCAGGGATAGTCTTTTTAATACTGGACTCACATAGTGTTTCTGTTGTGCTCTCTTGCCTTACAGAAATTATTGAAATGTAGGGGGAAATGCAAAGAACTGCACTCCGATAGTCTATTACCATAATAAGGGAGTAATGATGTTGTAAATTGTGATGATTGCAAAATTATAGGAATTTATTTTCTATTATGCATGGGATTTCTGTAAGAGATAGTTGTCATGATTGTTGTGATAGGCTGCAGACTGCTGAGAGCGAGGGAAAGTGAGTACGTGATGAGGGATTTTAAAACAGTCGTTTTATTATGGGAGAGAGAGGAAGAAGCAGAGAGAGAGTGTGTGAGAGAGATGCGATAACAGCGTTTGCCCTGTTCATATTTGACTCAGTGCTTGTCATTGAACACTGACAGACTCACTCAACGCAGGAAAGAAAGTCCACGCTTTAAGATCGACATTACAAGGTAAAATATTCATATTTTCTATGATCACACGGGATGAATTTACCGCGAGCTATCAAGGACAGCGCTTCTGTCTCCTTCGTATTTTAGAGTCTCTTTTTTGAATGTTGGATTAAGGAATAAGCACTCGCTTGCACCATACGAAGGATTTATTTGAAATGTGTTCCTTTCGAATTGAATATATTTTGTTTTGTTTTTTTTCTTAATTGACTGCTTTTGCTGCAAATCCACGTGAATAAGGAGAAACATCCTCCTATTTTGTTCAGTTTGTGTCCGTTTACATTTATATTAACGTCCATCTAAAGTCCGCTGTAGGATTGCTTTTATCAATGTATAGATAATTCAACACATAGTCAACAGAAAGTGACAATGCCTCCCCATTGACAATGTCAAAAAAACTCCAGTAGCCTGTATACTCCAGTACTGTGTAATGCATGCGTCCTGTCCTTCCTACATAAGCGGTGGTTTTATGATATATGAGTTATTAAATACGGGACTCACTCTTGGGAAACGCGGACCTTCCACATGACTGAGCGCGCGCGGAGTTGGAGCAGATGGCGCGTGCGCTTCTGTCTGTCTGTCGCCGTTCAGGGATTCGCGGGGCAGTACCAGACGCGTTTACCGACACCCCGGTGTTCGCGGGGCAAATATTAAACGGTTAGTCCCTTCCCTAACGACGGTTTCACTGATGACACTCATTTGAATCGCTAATAATGTTTTTAGGCGCACAGTGAGTCAGGCTGCGCGTGAGCGAGCGCGCGACGGCGACAGGGTTGGATCGTATGCTCTGCTGCTCGTGCCATGTGTTTCCCCAAAATATATTAATAGCGCGAATGCCCTTTTAGTAGGGCAGACGCTGTTTTCGCTATGTTTATTTATAATAATAATGATTACTGATGGTAGTAGGCAGATTTGCTGCTGCTTTCATCACCCTTTGGTTTTGAGTGAAATAGCCTATCTGTATATGATGTGTTTGGATTTGACCGAGCTTTCAAGGTCTTACCTGCCTAAAGCTGCCCTATCCTAAAAGAGAGTCAAAACGAAAGATTGTGAGTGGTCTCGAAGGTCTGCGCATTCCTTTTTATCTATAAGTGTATATATGGTTCACTAACGTACATTTCAACCGCAAAAGTTAGATTATAAGTTAGTCAGAGTTTACAATAGACGTAAGCAAAAGTCGCGTTCGGCTGGGGAAGTAACCATAGCAACAGCAAGCTGGTTGGATCGTTTTTCGTTAGCGTATGGTAGGGTACGTTAAGTCGATATTAGTATGCCACAAAATGTTTTATTTTTATTTGTTTGTCTGTGTCTTTGACTGAAATCATTGCATATTTTGCAGGCTATCCCCAGTATTTGTTGTGGCTGTCCTATAATGTGCTTTGTCTGTCTATAAATAATCTGTACTTATAGTAAGTCCTATTTACTTATGATAAGTCCCGTAAGTTATTACTGAATTTTTAGTCCGACCAGTAGTTTGAGGGAGTGCATTTCTGTTTGTTGTCGCTAGAGGCAGAAAATACACACTTTACGCATCTTTAAATGAGAAGACAAACATGGATATTTGTAACTGAGGAGGTGTTTTTTTTTTCTCATACCACTGCCTGATTTTTTTTGGAAGTTCTATTTTTGGTTTTTTTGCCTTTATTTAGATAGCAGGACAGATAGTAAATCATGGCAGAAGAAAGGGGATTGGACCAGAAAAGGACCTCGAGTCAGGGCTTGAACTCAGCTTGCCCAAAGTGCAGCCTCACCATATGTTGGAAATCTTACTCGCACGGCTATGGCTCAAACAGTGCAGCAACAGCCTGTGTGTTTTTTGTTTTTTTTTCCCCTGAATGAAGCAGATAGCGCAAGTCATGTGTTGTGTTACTGTCCATGCTGAAGGTACACTAATGGCTTGTAGCATTGGATTTGTGAGATGTAGAGGTTTGGGGAGTGTTACAATACCGCCAGACTTCTCAAATCAGCTTTCGAGCTTCTTCATCATTACTTGGAACACTAGAAGAGCTGAAAGGCCTTTGTCCCTTGTGACATGCTGGGCAAAGAAAAAATAATAAGCAGAGGAAGAAATTCATCAGAAACGCTTATAAAAGCACACTTGAGGAGCAGAAAAGAAGCTTAAAGAAGAAAAAAAAGACAAACATAGTCTCTCTGCACTTCAACTCTATTTCTACATTTATGTCATATTATGGGTTTATGATGTCCATATACACACCTTTCTTCATTCCCCCCTCCCCCATTTGGTCCTTTCTTGTATAGTAATTGTCTGTGTGTGTCTTGAAAATGAAATGCATTTGGCTCCTTTGATGATTTTGCACTATCAAAGGGACCCAGATACAAATGGATTTTTATGGTTTGTTTTTGTTGTTTTTAGTGCAAGTATATGCAAAAAAAATTTTTTGTGATGCACAAAATCCCTTTCAGCTTGGCTAAGCTTCAGCAAGGGGAGGTTCACTGTTACAAAATGGGCCAGGCAGGAGGCAGCTTGCAGTTCGGGTGAACACTCCTCTGATTTTATTTAACACGACTCCAGCAATCTGTGTCAGCAATAAGCTTGTAATTGTTTACACCCAAGGAGCTCTTGCATTTACCAAGGGAGAAATTGAGAAGGAGAGATAGCGTGAGGAGAAAATGAGGAGGCATCCATGTTGAAATAGACTCAAGACATTGGCTCAACGACTTATGTTGGACAAAGGCTTTGCTTGCAAGAAAACGGCAATAGAGAAATGCTGGTATTGTCACTGGCAAGACTGTCTGACTCACAGCCTAGGCATTTCTTTAATTTACAATAGATGCAATGATGAGCACATTCAAGGAGGACAAGAAAAAGGATGAGAAGAAGTGAGAAATGGTGCGTTTAAAGGTTTTTATGTTGTAGATCCAAACCGGAAACATTTGCTGTAATTTGAGAAAAAGGTCCATTATGCAACAGCAACACAACCTTAGCAAATTAGAAAGCAAAGAGTTTCTGTTTCCACAGAAAAGAGCGAGTTGTTCCTCTAAAGAGATGCCATCTACAGCAGGCTGTTGTGTAAAATGAAGTCAGCAAGCTTTATCAGATGAGAGGCCCTCGGAGACCAAGTTAAAGTGAGTATTAATACTAACATTGGGCCCTCTTTACCATCCTGAATCAGATTAGTATCATGCAATTTGTCTCTTTGGAAACTAACAGATTGCTTTGCATCTTTCTGACATGGAATTTAGTGTCAAGGATATGCAATAGCTTGTTTTTGTGTTCATAAGTGGAACATAACCAGCTAACCAAACACAGAAACCCTTTAGCAGATGTTTAAAACCTTCGCTGAAAGAAACACTGTGCCTCTGCAGTTTGTTAATGTGACTCAGGGAAATAATGTTCTTGGCTCTCCATGAGAAAGAATCAGGTGAAGTGAACAAATGAGGTTATACCTTCGATCTCTCTGTTTAGAGAGCTCGCTGCGGTGAAAAGTAAAAACCCATGTGCTAGTTGAGCGAGAATATGCTTATTATTTTGATGTACTTCAAACAGTTTTCTTATTTTGTTATTTTGTTATTTTAATGTTTTTCTGAATATATTATGGGAGGCAGCGGAGCTTTTCATGCCAAAGGCAGGAAGTGGTCTCTACTGATAGGCAGTAAGTGGGACTTGTTATATGCTGTTAAAGTGAGAAATAAAGTACTGATTTAAGAGCTATTGGCACTGAGAGTGAATATTCACCACTAGAAATTAAACTGAAACAATTTATTCCCATGGACCTAATCACACCGGGGAATGAAATGTGTCCATTGACATACTGAGAGTTTTTTCTGCCTTTGTTCACTAAAAAAGACTCACTGACCAAGAAGACAGTCTTTGGATTGTGCAAAATCAATCAGTCAGTCAATTTATCTATCCATACATCTATCCATCCATCTCTATCATTCTGTCTGCATGTAATGCCTATAAATCTTCAAACTTCAAGCCAACATTCAAAGTTTGTTATGAAAAACTTTGTTTTTCTAATCAAAAATTATGAATCACGTATTTTACATTTACATTCAATTTGTAGAACTTTCTGCATTCTGAATTTGAAATGAGGTAGAAAACATTCTACCTTATTTCAAATTCAGTTCAAATATAGTAATTAGAATTTAAAAGGCATTCTCGGTTCTGTTTTGACTGGGCATAACTGTGGTGTCTGATCATGGAAGAATTTCTCTATTTCAAATATTGGTCTTGGTTCCCAGGTATCATCTTAATGTAGCCAAATCCTTTTCTGTGCGAGTCAGTTCACTCGGCAGCCATCTTGGCAATGGCCCCAGGCAGCTATTTTCAGTGTGATTAATACAACTTCTGTCTGCCTAAATGGGGAAAGACAGAAATCTCCAAAATTTTTGTGCCTCAATAACATAAAATCAGCAATAAAATCGGGCAACAACAGTATCGTAAATTTTATGTCTTTAGCTCAAATATTGAGTGCTGTGGTTTCTTCTGTTTATTTATCTAGAAGTAGGCTCCAGCACTCCTCTGTGACCAACATAGGAAAAAGTGGCTATGGAAGATAGATGGACTTATCTACAAGTGGTCCATCTCTTCTTCCTTACACTGTCTGTTATGTAGCATAATCTTACTGGGGCTGAGAATGAGAATGATTTGGTTGATTGGTTTGTGTCATTCTAGCAGTCAGACAAACATTTGAATGACAACTATAAATCCTACACTATGATTAGTGCCACTCTGTAATACAGCTCTCAAACATCAGCTGCTCTGCCAGGCGGGAAGTATGGTCTCTTTTGGTGGCGTATTATAGTCCAATTGATTTTACAATCTCTTTGACACTAAGGCATCTCAGATCTCAAAGGAATATTTAGAGTTCATTACAAGTTAAGATCAAGTGGCAGCATTTGTAGCAAAAATTGAGATTACTGCGCTTAAAATGGTCAATGGGGCCATTTTTAAGGATTTAAAAGCAGAAATATTAAGTTTACACTTTTATAAAAGCACTTGAATGAATTATTCTGTTAAAATGTTTGTTATGTAATAATCATTTTTCAGTTGCTTTAGGTTATGAGGGTTTATGACTGTGTTGCAGTAATTGCAGTAAAGTTGTAAAACTGGATAGAACATCACACAGCATGTTATTAAGCAGTTAAGCTCAGTTTTCTCCACATGTAACACTAATATAATTTATGTTTTGAAACTGTGAGTGTTTTAACATTTACCGATTGGCCTCATTAATTTCCATCGCAAGCAACTCACTTTAATCCAGATCATGCTTCTTTTAAAGTGCAGAAATTAATTTTTGTAGCCATCAACATTGTTACACATTCTGTCAGTAACTTGCACTGTGTTCTAAATATTCCTCTAACCCAGAATATAGCAGAGTTTTCATGCCAAGAGAGATGTAGACATCACAGAAACTCCGTCAGTTGCTGTCCATTTTTCCACCACTGCTTGTATTAACAATATCTCTTTAACGGCGTGTAATCTGGGCTAGACTATGAATGTGAGCATGTGATGTTTGCATTAGGCTGAAGCCTCTCTCTGTGAGTGTGTGAAAGTGAGATTTTTGTCTAGGAAAATGTGTGTGGTCATGAAAGAGACTAATGTGTTGGAGCCCAACTCCTGACACGGACGTCCGACAGGAATTGTGAAAATCCTATTGTAAATTTGCCTACTCTTCGAAGATAATTGGCTTATTCCTGTGTTAAATTGGCCTGTTCTACAGGATGTTGAGTGGGTTTAACACGCTCTCACTGCAGACACAGTATGTCAGTTTCTGTGGGACTCAGGCGGGTATTACACGCAGAATTATTGTATGACAATGATGGACTGATAGCTGTGGAGGGCCTGAAGCAGAGGAAGAACGTGCTATGGCACATGGACTGGCATCCGCTTTATCAGACAGACAGACAGACAGACAGATGTATTCTCCCTCACATAGTCATGCACTGCCTCTCTGGAAGAGCACAAATCACCAGCGAGATGGCTACCTGGCTGGCTGTGGCGAATTTTAAATGTGAACTGTCATTTTTGGTTGCCATTTTGGCTCATATCGAAGGATGGTTGAACTTCATCTTGTTTACTTGCTGTCAGTTGCTTGCTGTCCTCCTACAGAAACCCATGCCAGTGGTGAACACGACAGAGTTGCCACCAATTTACCTGGACTTGTTAGAAAATAGAAAAAATGTCTGTTGCATTTTTTTCCCTTAGCTGTGATCGTACGCTAGCTACGGCTCAAGCTTTTCAAATCCGATGTTCCAAACAAAGCATATAGTAACCTCGACAGCCAGCCTTATCCAGTGCATGAAGTCCCAATTATGTCACATTTGACTCTAGGAGCCAAACTTCCAGTGACCCTGACAGTCATCTTTCGTCACCTCGCATTGAGTTTCAGACTTCCATCTCCAGCTCTTTCCAATTTGCCATCGAATGGAAATGTTTTCTCACTACGTACCTTAATCATTATCTCCACATCAAACGAACAGAGCAGGCCTCAGTTTATGGCTTTGAAGATTTTTTCTCATCAGTCTTGTGCCTCAAGGAGCCGCTAGATAAGTGTGTGTGTTCTCAAATACGCTTTAACCCTTTAAAGGAATATTCCAGGTTCAATACAAGTTAAAATCTATTGACAGCATGTGTGGCATAATTTTGAATCACACAAAAATTATTTTTCACACATATCAGCTGCCCACATTTTAGAAAAAAGCAAAAATCTTGGTTATAGTGAGGCACTTGAAGTGAATGGGACCAATCTGTAAGCATTAAAATACATGCTGTTTTGATAGTATTAAAAAAAAAAGCGTGCACATCCCATAAACCCGAAGGCCCAGGTGCAGGTCAAAAATAAGGTAAATCCAAATGCCTGACGAAGACCTGATGTTTGAAACGTTGTACCTTAATAAATAAATTTATGTGGAGCGGTCACATACCAGTGTGCGGACATTTTATTTTATTTTTTTTAATAGTATAACCACAAGTCAGAAACAATGTGTTAACATGATTTAGCATGAAAAATTGCTTTCTACCCTGTAAATATATCTAATTTTACAACTTTGTTGCCACAGCAACATAACACCTAACAGCCTAAAACAACCATAAAAATGATCAGCTCAGACAATACAGGTTTTAACAGAAGAATTAATGAAAGTGTTATTCTAAAATTAAAAGCTTTGTATTCCTTCAAAAATTGGCCCCATTTAATAAAATTGTAAATGTCACACCATAACCTAGATTTTTGCTTTTTTTTATTTTTAAGGGAAGGAAGAGTCGGAATAATTATTTTGTGGTAATCGACATTACTCTGCAAATGCTGTCGACTGAACCCAGAATATTTCTTTTAATGCTGTGAAAACCAAATAAAAAAAGAGGCCTGAGCCTAAAGAGTTAACATTAAGAACCCTGAGGCACAATATATCCCATGTACACACTTACACTGGCACATGACAGATGAGATTGTCAGCAGTTGCAGCTGCTTGCAGGGATAGAATTAGACAGCAGCGTTTATGAATGCAAGAGTTGCGTAAACAAAAATAGAGAAGCTGAGTATTAAAATAAAATTCCTCAATGCAAAATTAATTTTGGTGCAAAGAAATCTGTGATGTTTGCTTTATACTTCATGCCTGATTTCCGCAGACACTTCGAGGACAAGTAGGACAGCTGTGAAATATTTAGCAGATAAAGGAGCGATAGATTAGTAGATGCTGTAGAGCAGGGGTGCCCAATCCTGTTCCTGAAGATCTACTTTCCTGCAGAGTTCAGTGCAAACCTGCTCCAAAAACCTGTCTGAATTATAAATGATCAAGTGTTCATGAAGACCTTAATTAGCTGGTTAATGTGTATTTGATTAAGGTTGGAGATGAACTTTGCAGGAAGGTAGATCTCCAGGATCAGGGGGCACCCCTGCTGTAGAGAGTTGTGCCTTACCAATATTGTTCCTCACATTTCAAGTAAACACTTCGGACTGTTTGGACTGTACTTGGATTGTTCAATCAAAAATTGATTGGGATTGTGTTGTTCTGTTTACTTTGACATCACTGTATGACATTTCATGACTTAAATATACCTTTAAATGTGATTTGGGATGTGAAAATACTTATATTTATAAACATAATAAAGTGATACTGTAGTTTACCTGACCAAAGATAGCATTACATTTTTTCATCTTTATCTTTTAGTTTCCTTTTGTCAAATGATTTTTGACTTTGAAAAGATTTTTTTTTATTTTTGAACATTTTAAAAAAGTTTGTTATATATTTTTAAATGTATTAGATGTCTTATAACTTTAATCCCCAAAGAAACACCTTTTAAATTCATAACTTCAGTTAAATGCAACAGCAGTGTAAAATCTATTTACATTAATTTTAAAATTCTCGGCAATGTGAAAGTGAAATACAGCCAAGTATGGTGATCCATACTTGGAATTTGTGCTCTGCAATTAACCCATCCAAAGTGGACACACACACAGCAGCGAACACACACCCGGAGCAGTGGGCAGCCATTTATACTGCGGCGCCCGGGGAGACTCGAACCCACAACCTTTGGATCACAAGTCCAACTCGCTAACCATTAGGCCACGACTTCCCTGACTAGGCCACGACTATGTCTGTGCTGACTACAGATTCATAAATAATTCCTAGGATTTGGTACAGATCAAAACCAATGATCTGCGTTTTCTCTTGATATCGTTCCCTTGAGTGGAATTCTATGCTATTGCTTTCTCTCACCGATGATCATAAATACGGCAGCTGTGAGGAAAAAATCATGTGACTGAAACCAGAACAGATGAGGTAGCTGCTTGGTGATATCATCTGGAAAGGAAAGTTATAACATTTTGATAAAAGATTATGAAAATATACAGTTTTTAATAAGGTTCAATGAGGAATTGTTCAAAATATGACCAGGAACATTAATGAGGAAAATAAACAGGGTTCATTTTGTTTTCATGTTGACTTGAAGCAGGCGCATCACTCTACATTCAATTAAGTAAAAAGATGACAAAGATAATTTAAAAGCTCAAAGATCCAAGTCAGTGATGGTTAATTTGTTTTCCAACATTAGTAGTGAGCATTAGCACAACAGAGTTTCTGCGCTATTATATGGTCTTTTGTTTGTCAATGTGCACAAAACCACGATGTGTCACCCACGCTATTGTTAACAGTGTGTTGAAGTAACAACAACCCCCTCCTTAACCACTTTTTTCAATTTGATGTAGAAAATGTGATTCGTCAGTCGGTGTGTGTCTGAGGATTTATTCCTGCAGCTCTGTTTACCAGTGTGAATGATTATCCTCGTTTGTTAAAGTATGACTCTGATTATGTGAGTCTCAAGTGAAGAGAGAGACTGAGATTCTAATAACCAGAAGAGGAGTGTTGTGAACCTGGTTCATTGGGAGCATAATTAATGGAGTGCGGTTCAGTTGTCATGCGTGATATTCCAGCTCTGGATATACTTGAGGAGCTCTTTTGATGAATAGGCAATTAGAGAGAGCCCCCTTATGCCTGCTGCCTGACTGATCTCCTTTCATGACTGCTAACTGCTACAGTAAAATGCAAAATGAATCATCAATACCTGGGTCCAGGGAATGCTGAGCCTGTATTGATTTTAATTATAATAGGGTATTACGGACTGCTGGAGATGTATATGTGTGTGTGTTTGTGACCCTCGATTACATTTGCAGTGTATTTTCTGAAGCCATCAATAAATACACGTTTTGAATTCTTATACCTGAAAAATTCTTGGTTCTGATTCAATGTTGATGTCTCTAGGTTGCTGTGTTTAATGCTAATGTGTTATCGCTTGCCAAAGTTTGGCAGAGTCTTAATTGAGTCTTTTTTTCCCTTTTACTGATGCATTAATCCTGTCTCGCAATCCCGCGTTTTCCTTTTTTCTCAAATTGATTCTTATTAAAAAGGCTCATCACTCACTTCAATTAGAGTGGGGGGGGTGGGGGTTTGATTTTCAACGGCAGGCTTAAATCTGGTTTCTTGCTGCTGCTTCTTTTTTTTTTAGGCCTTAATCGTAAAAGTCTTATATTATACATAATTGATGATCCCGCTTGGAAAAGAGAAACGCAACAAACAGCCGCCCCCTAAATATTCAAAGAAGATCTGCTTGTGTTTCTGTATATTGTACATTCCACAGAGAAGGGGACTGATTCAAACAGAGAGCAAAAGTGTTGTTTGAACTTGAAAAAGTTCACCACAATACTCGAGCCAACCGGTCGAATGGCACGCTCACATAAGGCATCCTCACGTACAAGGTTCAGAACATTTTTCTATCTGCCATGCTCAGTAATTCACTCAGTAATGCCATTTCAGTTTACACAGACACTGAAGTTGATAGAATGATGGAGATGGCAGACTGAAGCTCAAGGGGCAATCCCATCAGGCTTTGCTGCTGCTGCTGTGGTGATGGGGCCAGTAATAGGTGCTGGAAGGACTCACCTACAGTAATTGCAATTGTTTTATTGTGTTGAAGGCAGGAGAATAGCCATGTTTTTTTTTTGTTTTTTTTGGTGTGTGTGGAGCATCTTGCCATACAAAGGCAAAAATACAGCAGCTACGCAACACTGAAACTATTTTTGATTGAATTTTAATTGATATAAACTTCCTTTTGTCTGAATCTGAGTTTGGTTAAGCCAAACCTGTCTGTCCCAGGACAGACAATGTAAGGCAGATTAACAAACATTTTCATGGTAGTATCCACCTAAATAGGTATAATCAATTTATTTTAAATATATAATATTTATTTTAGTAGAATGGAAGCCAGTTTGTGTCACTAAAAAAAATTGATTAGCAATTCTGAATTTATATCTCACAATTCTGAGTTTTTCTGAGAAACCTTTGCAAAGATTGCAACATTTTATTTCACAATTAGGACTTTTCTTCTCAGAGTTTTCTTCTCATTGTGAAAATTCAGGTAAAAACTGACAAAAAAGACATGAGGGTTAGTAAATGATGATATAATTTTCATTTTTGGGTGAACTATCCTTTTAAAAGATCTTCAACAAACGTTGCGTCATGTGAGAAATATGTAAATATAGGTTATGCCCTCCAATGAACTTGTTAATTGAATTTGAGAACTTATATTATTCGTATTTGCCACATGAACACTCCACTCTTCTGATACATTGCATGACATGCAATTTTAAAAGCACTGGTGTAAGACCCTATATGGTTCGAACTCTGTTTTTGCCTGTGTTTACTGTGTTTTGCCTTTGTAATGTAGATGCACAATCACAGAATTACAGATGATTTTCGTTTATTTTCAATTTACTTGCAAATGGTCTAGACTTTAAAGCTCTGACTGATCCATCTTACCTGGCAGTTTGGCGTGGCATATTTTCTTGCCTCTGGATCACGTTTTTTTATGATGGGTCATAAGCGCAGAGCTCTGCAGTGACCTTAATCTGGGGGAGGTCTTGAATTTTGAGTGCTTCGTTGTCTTTTTTCACCATTGTCATCTACAGTCAATTTCCTGGAAGCTGAGTGTGAAGGACTTCATGTAGGGAGAAAATCTTGTGCTTGTTGACTCAAAGATCTAGTAATCGCAAAGCATTGCTTTCCTTAGTACATAGCCATCTGATTCTCCGCTATTTATATGCAACCAGAACATAATATCAGAATCAGAGAACACCAGCGGTTATGTACACAGTTGCGTACACAGAAAACACTGTCCAGATCACTCGAGGGTGAAATTTGCTCAGAAGTAATACATCACAGAGAGTTTCCATATCATTTCCATCAAGTCTAATGCCACACAAACGCACGCTCATTGGAATTCTTTTCCCATTTGAGATCGGAAAACTCTTATCGATTTCATCAGTGCAATAAAAGCTGCTAAATGCAATGTGATACACATATACTGCCACAAGCTACATGTTGAAAGGACTATTTAAACAGCTCCCCGAGGCCCAGGTATGAGCTGTCTGAATAAACAGGTATTGTAGAGAATGCTATTGACTCTTATAACAAATACACTACAGGGCCAAAAGTTTGACAACCCCTTCTAATGTGTTCTATTTGTCCATATGTATAGTATTTTTTTTCATTATGTGTGTATACACTACTGTTCAAAATTGCATTTTTGTATGTTTTTGAAAGTCTCTTATGCTCATCAAGTCTGCATTTATTTGATGAAAAATACAGTAAAAACAGTAATATTGTGAAATATTATTGCAGAGATGTTTTCCATTTAACTATATTTTAAAATATAATTTATTCCTGATGCAAAGCTGAATTTTCAGCAGCCATCCATTACTCCAGTCTTCAGTGTCACGTGAGCCTTCTTCAGAAATCATTCTAATATATATATATATATATACACACACACACACACATACGTATATATATTTATATATATATATATATATATATACAGTATCTCACAAAAATGAGTACACCCCTCACATTTCGGCAACTATTTTAGTATATCTTCTCAAGGGACAATACTATAGAAATGAAACTTGGATATATTTTAGAGTAGTCAATGTGCAGCTTGTATAGCAGTAAAGATTTAATGTTTTCTGAAAATAACTCAACATACAGCCATTATTGTCAAAAAAGCTGGCAACAAAATGAGTACACCCTAAATGATAACAGATACGTTGTTTAACCATGCAAAGCCACATGTCCTATTCATCATATTCATGTTTTTGTCTGCTTGCCAGGACCACACAAATTTATGTATCTTATATTAGAGCAGTTAAAATTTGGTGCTTTGAGTACAGTTCTCTCATACTGACCACTGGATGTTCAACATGGCACCTCGTGGCAAAGAACTCTCTGAGGATTTGAGAATTAGAATTGCTGCTCTCCACAAAGATGGCCTAGGCTAAAAGAAGTTCAGTAACACCCTGAAACTGAGTTACAGTACAGTGGCCAGGGTCTTATAGAGGTTTTCCAAGACGGGTTCCACTCGGAACAGGCCTCGCAAGGGTCAATCAAAGAAGTTAGGTCCTCATGCTGTGCATCAGATACAGAAGCTGACTTCAAAAAACAGACGCATGAGTGCTGTCAGCATTGCTTTAGAGGTTGCAGAAGCGGAAGGTCAGCTTGTCAGTGCTCAGACCATACGCCGCACACTGCAACAAGTCGGTTTGCATGGCCGTCGTCCCAGAATGAATTCCCTTCTGAAGCTGGCTCACAAAAAAGCCTGCAAACAGTTTGCTGAAGACAACCTGTCCGAGAGCATGAATTACTAGAACCTTGTCCTGTGGTCTGATGAGAATAAGATAAACTTGTTAGGCTCAGATGGTGTCCAGCATGTGTGGTGATGTCCTGGTGAGGAGTACCAAGAAAACTGTGTCTTGTAATACAGTCAAGCATGTTGGTGGTATCATCACGATCTGGGGCTGCATGAGTGCTGCTGGTACTGGGGAGCTGTGGTTCATTGAGGGAAACATGGATTCCAATATGTCCTGTGACATTCCGAAGCAGAAGTTGATGCCCTCCCTTCAGAAACTGTGCCGAACGGCAGTTTTCCGACATGATAATGACCCCAAGCATACCACCAAGATGACAAATGCCTTGCTGATGAAGCTGAAGGTGAAGGTGATGGAGTGGCCAAGTATGTCTCCAGACCTGAACCCTATTGAGCACCTGTGGGGCATACTCAAGTGGAAGGTGGAGAAGCACCATGTGTCTAACATCCAGCAGCTCCATAATGTCATTGTGGAGGAGTGGAAGAGGATGCCAGCAACAACCTTTGCAGCTCTGGTGAACTCCATGCCCAGGAGGATTAAGGCAGTGCAGATATCAGTGGTGCCCCTACAAAATGTTGACACTTTAGACCAAGTTTTGAGATGTTCACTTAGGGTGTACTTATTTTTGTTGCCAGTTATTTGGACAATAATGGCTATATGTTGAGTTATTTTTAGAGGACAATAAAAATTATACATCATCTGATAGCCGAATAAATAAGCTTAGGACAGGACAATATTTGGCTGAGATACAACAATTTGAAAATCTGGAATCTGAGGGTGCAAAAAAATCAAAATGCTGAGAAAATCGCATTTAAAGTTGTCCAAATGAATTAACAATGCATATTACTAATCAAAAAATAAGTTTTGATATAATTATGGTAGGAAATTTACAAAATATCTTCATGAAACATGATCTTTACTTAATATCCTGATGATTTTTGGCATAAAAGAAAAATCAATCATTTTGACCCATACAATGTATTTTTGGCTATTGCTACAAATATACCTGTGCGGCTTCCGGTGGTCACATATAGCCTTTTAAAAAAAAATAAAAATTTGTATCTAATTTTTTCTTTTTCAAACTCAAACTACCAACTTCTAAAGATACTTTGTTACCTGGTATACTGATAAAAACTGTACCCCTGATTTCCAGAAGATGCCATTAGCAGCCAGCCAATCAGAATGGATTTCTGCCAGCTCTTTGGCCTTTTTGTGTGCAGTATGCATTAGCTGGGTGATGAATGTTCATTGGGCATTCTGTGGCCAATTGGGCATACTGTTTCAGGCTGAGACCAACCATTTTTGCTCATACTGGGCATATTTAGATATCTTAAAAAGATATTTTCATTATAATGACATAATTTTTGATTAATATAAATATACATGATGTTAAGATAAATCATGCCGCAAGACCTCTGTGATTTTCTTGACTGGTCATTAGCCCCCACCATAACAGAGTCCAGAGATCAACACTCGCCATCTGGAAATCGATCATTTAGATGCTCTCATATTTTAAAGGCCGACAGTATAACATCTCGCCTTCTGCTGTTCTCTTATTTTGCATGCAGTCTAAAACTATGACTCTCAACTCTGAAAATGCACCCATGGCTACATACTAAAGTTCAAGCACCGAAGATTTGGCAATTGTTAAGCAGACCTCAGGCTCATTGTACAGTAAATGTTCTTTATTGCAGATTTTGCAGATACTTAGTGCCAGAAATAAAACACATCCCACATGTGAATGGGTTAAATTAGCGAGTATTGTTGGCTCTTGATTGTGATGTTTCTCATTTGTAAGTCGCTTTGGGTAAAAAGCATCTGCTGAATGACTAAATGTAATATGTAAATGTAATACAAACTGTATTTTGAGCATTGTAGCTGTAGCCTGATTTGGTTAGAACTGCCTGTGGAGTTGAGTTAGTTTAGATCACTCTGAGCCGCAGTCACATATTTGTCCTGAAATAGAGAAATAGACCTTTCCTCCTGTCCAGTCAGACATGAAATCACTAGACTCCTCTCTCCAACCTCCACCCGCCAATAACCAATATCCTAGTCAAAGCTGAGTGCCAAAACTTGTTCCTTTCACATTACAGAAAGTTTTATGAGTAACACCTGCACACGTTCTCGCATTTTACATTGCACATGTGTATATCTGTGTGCATGTGGAAGAATTGTTGTGTGAATGTAGGTTAGTGAGTGTGTGGTTCTGACAGATCTGGGTAAAGAGTCTTGTGATGCTTTTGTGTCCCATCATCTGCCGTTTCCCACACGTTGGCTGCTGCACCTACAGCTGTACTGTTAAAAGCACGAGTGACACCAGGCCATAGCTGTCATCACCAGAAAAAATAGAATGAATCAGAGCATTGAGAAAGAGAGGACGAGGGATGGAAGTGAGGGAAGGAGAAAGAGCAGCTGAGATTTTATGACACATTGTTGGGTGGGTTTTGGTTAAGAGCCAGATGGGTGTGACAATATAAGTGTGCGTGAGACAGCTGTTTGTGAACAGACTACTTGATCATGTTTACTACTATTGTGTCTATGTTAGAGATTTAAATCAATTAAACAGTTTGTTCATTACATAATATACAAATTAATAAAATTAATTACACAATGAAAAAATGATTGTTATAAAAGGTCATGGTAATAACCTTTTAACTTGTTCCCTTACTATTGGCTAGAGTGAAAAACTGTAATAAATGGGGCATTTCATGGAATTTTATAGTAAAATTCAGTTTTTCGAAATGAAGTCATCTTATAATTTACAGTAAAAAGCCGTAAATTGATATTTCCAGAATTCCCAGTGTGACACTTCACATTTGATGGTTTGTCATTAAAATAACTTTTTCATTTCATTTTTTAAAAATTGGTTCTGTGTAGTAGCATATTATATTCATCTGAAATTTATGTTTATTGCATTATTTTTGTGTCACATATGTTACTTGTGTTGTCATTGTATTATAAAGGTACAAAACAGATTTTAGTGCTTGGTATATTTTAGGTTGGTGATTGGTATATTAACATTATATCAGTTTATGAAATATATAGTTTTTAAATGTACATTTCAGTTCAATCCATATGTTGCTACCATATTTTTACAGTAAGGTCTGGCAACCACAGCCGCCTTGTTTTACTGTGGATTTATTTATTTATTTTTACAGTGCATATACAACATCAATTTTTGGTGAGAAAAGTGATTTTTGGAAAACAAAAAAAATATTTTATTATTTATTATATTCAATATATTTTTACATCATTAAAACAATTTACATTGTTTAAAACAGATCTTATAATGTTATTCTTAATACTTTATAAATGTACGTTTAAATTTTATGAATTAAAAAACATTTTAACATTATTAAAACTATTAATTAAAAACTTGTAGCATTAAATATATATATAAATATATATATATATATGTGTGACCCTGGACCACAAAAAGTAGCACGGGTATATTTGTATAGCAATAGCCAACATTGTATGGGTCAAAATGATCTATTTTTCTTTTATGCCAAAAATAATTTGGATATTAAGTAAAGATCATGTTCCTTGAAGGTATTTTGTAAATTTCCTACCGTAAATATATCGAAACTTTGCATTGCTAAGGACTTATTTTGGACAACTTTAAAGGCAATTTTCTTAATATTTTTTATTTTTTTTGCACCCTCAGATTCCAGATTTTCAAATAGTTGTATCTCAGCCAAATATTGTCCTATCCTAACAAACTATACATCAATGGAAAGCTTATTTATGCAGCTTTCAGATGATGTATAAATCAATCTCAATTTCAAAATTGACCCTTATGACTGGTTTTGTGGTCCAGGGTATATATATAATAAGTTTTCACATTTTTTTTATAAAATATATTCACAGCCCTAATAATAAGTATGCATATTTGTTTCATTTTTAAACTCTATCTGGTTTGATTTCAAGGTCTGATGTACAATATGTGTGATTGTTTAGAGGTTAGAAAGGTATGTCTGATATGCGTTACTATTGAACAACGGGGGATTGATCAAGACTAACAGCTCTTACAGTGTCTCTTTTTCCTGGCGCTACCTTTTCCCTTTCACTCTTTTCTCTTTAGTTACCGGTTTCTTCTTTTTTTCTTCTTTTTTTTCTCATGGATTGGATTGTCACCAGCTCTGCATCTCCTTTCATAACTGGACACTCATTCACATTCATCTTATTATCCGCATCATTTCTGAATAGTCTAAAAGCCTAACTCTCCTTTTTCTGCGTAATATTCCTTTCAGTAGTTCAATACCGGTACTTGAAGTAATTACCCAGGACCATCTCTATCTATCTTTCACTCTTTTTCATCAGGCTTCAGCACAGCGCTCTATCGTAACCTTTGATCACATGGCTATCATGTCGTTCATCACAGCGCTATCGAGTGGTTTATTTTCGTATGCGTATCGGTTCTCACGAAAACTCACTCCAGGCCTTGTGCTGCCAACACGCCTCAAGGCCAAAGAAAAGCGAAATAAAAGCTAATTTCTGCCTGATTCATCATGTGAAGATTGCCCTGCATTTATTGATAATTGCTTTTTTCCGTTTTAAAGGATGGCGTTAAAATGTCAATCGAGTAAACTCTGAGAAACGCAGCTGTCGCTGCAATTAACTTCTCGCTTTCCTTAATGAAAGGATTAATCCGCTGGCAAATCTCTCGGGTCTTTACACACATCTATTCATTTCTCTGTCAGTGGCATAAAGCCGACCCGTGTGGTGAAAAATAGGACTATCTGTAGCTCGTGCCAAAAGCGGCATTCAGCTTCGCGGTTTGATGTCGCTTCAACTTTGCCCTCTCAGCTTTATGCCCATTGACTTTTAACCATAGCCGCTCTGTCACCGCTTCCTGTCGATGCGCCTCTGCTTATCTTCCTCCATAAAACGCTGCTGCTTTCCCACACTTCAGCTCCGAGCTTCCTTCTTCGTCACAGCGGGACGTCTTCCTGCCCTTGTCTCTAAACTTCAACAAACATACAGCCAGGCAAACACAAGTTCACGCATGAATGCTTTTTGTCGCGAGTAGTCTAAAGTTCACATGTTCCGAGTTGCACGGCGCACTTGATCAATTGCTAATGTCACACGACGGAGAGCGAAAGGGGCCTTGGACGATCGATCACCTCATTGATCGGGTTTTCTTTTCATCACGCCATGAATACACGCACGCAGGTTAAACCTGATAAATCAGACACTTGGCAAATGTCGATCAGTCATAGTTTTTTAGTTAACCCATTGATCAAAGCTCAAGACTTTATGGCTCTCATTTCAGCAAAGCTGTTCTGCCTGTATCGGACAGCGTCTGTTGGGGTTCAATACTCTGCGGCTGGAGTGATTCGTTATAGACAGCGGTGTAACTCCAGAGATGTCTGCTGTACTTGAGGGCCGGGGTTGAGGTAAGCTTTTCAGTGCCTGACAGTTAATCATTTTCACACTGGCGTTCAGAATTGTTCCTGACAACATTTTGCAGGTTTTTGGTCCAAGTGGGGATCAAACCAAATTTTTATGCATTAAAACGATGTTTGTGCCCATCCTCTTACACTCTTAAAAATAAAGGTTCTTCAAGCGATGCCATAGAAGAACCATTTTTGGTTCCACAAAGAACCATTCAGTCAAAGGTTCTTTAAAGAACCATCTCTTTCTTACCTTTTTATAATCTGAAGAACCTTCTTTCACCACAAAGAACCTTTTGTGAAACAGAAAGGTTCTTCAGATGTTAAAGGTTCTTTATGGAACCATTTAGACAAAAAGGTTCTTCTATGGCATCGTTATGTTGAGGTGATTGGCATTAATGCATTCTTAATGTGGTCACGGTACCACAATACACTGGAAAAAAAAAAAATTGGTGTAGAAACAATTTTCAACCAATAAATGCCCAATTATTAAAACTGATGCTTTTTGTCCCACAGGTGAATCATAACACAACAGTATGAAGTAGTATTTTCTTGTAGAAATGTAATTTTGTTTTAGTTAAAACTTTTTTTTTACAGTCTAGATAAAAAAAACACATAAAATGTTTGTACATTTCACAATGTTGCAGTTGCAAGAAACACCACAATAGAATATTTAAAAAATGTTAAAAGTAATATAAATGAAATGAAATAGATTTTTAAATTTAATTTCTATATTTTTAATTCTATATTTATAGATATTAAATTGAGATGATCTTCTATCTAACAGACATCTAATGCTCACTTAAATTTAATCTTTAATAATATACCAAAAACATTAATAATTTAACAACACAGTTAAATGTAATCTATAGCCAATTTTAAAATTAATATCCATTCATACTGTATATTACAGTGTTGTAATGTACCTGTAGGATTCAAAATGATAGGTTTTTCTTTTTATTTATTTAGACAAAATAGTACAGATAGTACCAGTTTCAATGACTGGTCATTTATTAATTGAAAATAATTATTGGCTTATTGTATCAGTCAGAATTTTAATATCAGTGCATCCATAAAATTTGCTGTTAAAATTCCATCTTGATATGTTGTTCTTTAAGAAGAATCATAAACAACAACATGCCATTTCAGCAAAATTTGTGAAAAACTTTAAAGACATCTGTCATATTCAGGGTCATAAGTATATAGGTGAAAAACATCCTCATCTTTTTTGAATTTAAAACAAGTTTTTACAATGTAATTGTGTTACTGTATTACTGTTTTACAAATAGATGCTCAGTGGCAACATTTCCGGGATCTTCAGGTACTCCACAAGCATTCAGATTGGACAAGAAAATGATCAAAAAGTGCTTTGTTTGGTGCTGAAACTAATTTTTTTCCAAAACATTGTTAGAGATTTAGGATCTTGTATAGTTTTACTAGAAAGATTTGGCATGTTGTCTAGTATGCAAATGCAATTTTCATGCCATTTCATTTTTCAATACCAATTCACCATCGTTGGATCAGGAAGAACTTGAGATTTGGCATCAATTATGATAATTCATGGATTCTGGTCATCATGACCGTCTCTGCTCCAGTCAGACCCGATTGCCCCTCGCTGCCACAGCTGATATCAGTAGATTTGCATTTCTCTGAAGCATTGCACAAGCCCTGAAGTCAAATCTAAACTACACTTAATGTTGCGTAGTGTTGCTTATATCTATCACTAAAACCCAAAAGCGTGGTGACTTGCTATTGCTTTTGATCTAGCACAGGTGGTGACAAATCTTGACACCTAGTGCATGCGAGTGCTTCTCCGATCATCTTTTATGCACCACTTTTCTCTAAAACAGAGTGTAACTGCCTTATCTTCTCTCAGAGTGAGCTCTTTAGTGCAGCGGCCAACTCATTCAGTGGGCAGCTCGCCATTTTCCCTTAGACACGGATACAGGGTAGCTGTCTGTCCAGAAAGAATAGAACACTATTTCGGGAGCTTTTAGGTCACCATCCCTGGCAAAATTGTGTGGGTTTAGGGCGCCTTCTATTTGGAGCACATCCCTGACTGCAGGAGTTCTGGGTTGATACAGTTTAGCTCTTGGCCTGAACATGCTGATCTAAGCCTGATTTCTAGTATCTCCCCTAAGGAATTAGGGTAGTTGTTCATTTGAGGGAACTTTCAAAGCATCGATCAGTTTACTTTCTGGGACCTGAGGATGTGCACCTGGAGGGAACCCGGAGCCAGTGGAGGATGTTCACGCTTCAGCTGTCACCTCTGGCACTTCTGGCTCGAGAGTCGAGACAGAGTGAGAGAGAAAAAAATGCTTGTGTGTACATGCATATGTACAAGCTGCCCAAGCGTTAAACTCCAACTGGTTAAAGGAGAGAACCGGGTTCAAGCAAAGTTAAGCAAAGTGTACACTACTACAAGACTAAAGCTTGCTGTCCTTTGAGGTTTTAAGCAGAGATGTTCATGCTTTTCTTCTCAATAGATTATTAACTGATTGCCTCCAGCTATTGCAAAAAACAAAAACAAAAAAACAACATTATTTGTATTATTATTATTATAAACATGTTTCTAAAATTACTTTTTCTCATAATTGATTTGTTGACAATAAAATAACACCAATAATAACAGTCATTATTAAAATAGCACATACTGTAATAATTATCATTATGATAAAATCATCTTCATAATATCACTGTTATAATTGATTGTCAAAAAATATAATATTGTTATTAAAATTAATCATTGTTTTTGTTATTAAAATAACTTTATTATTATTATTATAAGCATGTTTCTAAAATTACTTTTTGTCATAACTGATTTGTCAACAATAAAATAATACCAATAATAACAAACATTATTAAAACAGCACATAATAATTATCATTACGATTAAAATCATCTTCATAATATCACTTTTTTCATAATTGATTGTCAACAAAATAGAAAAATATTATTGTTGTTAATAATAATAATAATATTATTGTTATTGTAAAATAGCTTTATTATTATTATTATTATTATAAAAATATTCTTTACATTGTTTCATTGTAATTGACGCTGTCAACAAAATATACTAATGAATGTTATTATTAATATTAATACATTTAAATATTATTATATTATCATTATAACATTAATAAAGATGTTTATTATTATTATTAAAATAACAGATTATTATTATTATTATTATTATTAGAATAATATGTTAATTTGTCAAAATTCACATTGTCAACAATAAATAAGAATTACTATTATAAATATTATCAAAGTAACATTTATTATTATTATTATTATCATTAGTAAAATATTCATACTGCATGTTGTTTATTGCTAAAGACTGTAGTGCAAAGTGGTCAGTATGTGAGTTTTTTGTTTGAAAATTAATTTCAGGAACATAATGTGTGTTTACTGTAACCACAGTTTTTGCATTTTTAAAATAAAAAACAAAAAAAACAATAGAAGTTCCAAAACTATTTTCTATGGTAATTGGCATTTATGCCAGACATGCTGAAAGCTTATCTTGTATTGAACTTCATTTGCATTGTATATGTACAGTAGCTGGAGCGTCCAACTTGTATGACTATGCAAACCGAGGGCTTTAATTTATGATTGCGTAACCTCCCCTGTCCTCTTCGCTTGTCCATGCCTCTTTCCTTCATTCAAACAACATTCTTCTTTCTTTGGCGTCCTTCAAACTCTTTATCTGTCTGCCCTTGCTTAAAGTCATACATCCCTTCACCCAATTTAATTTCAAATCAGGTTTGGCTTTATTGGCATGATGGGAAATGAACACAGTTAGCTAAGGGGAATGAAAGAGCACGCTTTTACACACACACTCGTAACTCTTTCATTCTATCCATCTCTCTTTCTTTTTGGTCTCTCCGTGTCCCTTCCAGATACACACACATACTGTAGAAAACCTCTCACGCCTGAATGATTTGCCTTCTTCGTTCTCTCTGCTTCGTTCCTTCTATGTGGGGAAAAAAAGGGCTCTGCGCGGCTGCAGTAGATATAAACTAATGACCGCCTGATTAATTCATTAGCCTGACACTCTCCTTACTCTTTCATGTGGGCAAACCCATTTACCCATCACTACCTCAATCCCAAAGAAGGGCATTCTGCGAAAAATAGCCTTCTCTCAATGAAATTGCTTAAAGAGTGCAGTTTTGTTTCATTTGTTGAAGTTTTTCCTGTTGAAACAAGACGACTGGATGCGACCAATGGAAGGGCTAGTTTATAATCCATAAATAATCATCAGCAATATCCAATTTAAATTTTTCCCATTGGAAAAATCTACCTAGATTTTTGTAAAACTCCAAAAACTTACCTATACACACATTTCCTGCAAGGAAATTCGTTTTCACTCAAATTATGATTGACTTATTGTCTTATAAGATGACTAATTTTCACACAGTTGTTATGACCTCAGAATACTTTTATCATACATTTATGCTTTTCCGAAGTAGTCAAATAGACGCAGTTCCAGTGTGGAGCACTTGGGTATGAAACAAAAGAGCTGAAAGACTTTGTTAAAAAGGCACGGTTGCTTCAGTAAATGCGTTTTTGTCTCACGTTTGCTTTTGTTAAAACATTCGGTTATGTTTAGGGTAGTGTTTACTAGTAGTATGTTATTTTCACAAGAGAACATTACCCTTTTAGCGCCACTCACCACAATAAAAACACTTCAAAGTGTTCAGTTTGGATAAAACTGAATGTGCTTTTAGTGCCACATTTTACTTTGAGAGTGTTGCGAAACTCACGAGAAGCAACACAATATCATTTTGCAGAAATGTCAGGCAAAACCTGGGGTGATAATCTTTCAGCTTTCAGCCATGAATCATTTGCATACTGTGTGAAGCGACAAAATAACAGCCAATCAGTAAATATTTGATGTACAGCTATGTGGAGCGGGACTTCAAGTCAATAGATTTTACTCGCTGTGGATGGAGCTAGTCAGCAAAAATAAAAACCAAGTGATGGACAGAATCTCTTGTCGAGCATCACATGTTGCAGTCATTGCTGGTTAGGACAAAACTGAGATTTTCATGGATGAGAAAGGATTTATCGCTTGTCGCTTTATCAGGTCACGCTTGGTTAAAAACTGCTGTAAAGGCCCGTTTCTCCATGTACTGAGTCTCCGATCCCAAATATTAATACATGAAGGTTGGGTGGCCTATTGGTTAAAGATCTGGGATTATAACTGATCCCAAGGAATGAGCCGTGAACCATTACTATTATGCCCTTGAGCAAGACACTACAGCTTGCTCCAGTCAGGGTTAGTATTACAAATCATTTTTAAATAATTCTTAATTCATTACTATAATTATTTAAAATAAAATCAACTTTAAATACAAACAAAAATAACTATTTTGTATTTATAAAAAACAACAACAACAAAAAAAAAAAGACTAATTTTGTGTTTAGACAGTTGGCAGCATTTCTCATTTTCATTTAGTTGTTTTGACGTAACTAAAACTGAGGTAAAAATGAATGAAATCTATATTATGTTTATTAAATATTACATACATTTTACAAATATTACAACATTATTAAAACTTGAACTAAAATTAAAACAAAAAGAAACTATAAAATAAAAACAAATTCAAAACATTAATGAAAATTATTATAGTATTTCGAGGATACTGAAATAATACTGTAATTGTCTAATTTCAGTGCATTTTTTAAATAGTAGTTTTAGATTTAATAAAGCTGCCACATTTGAGGTACTACTGAGGTTTAATAAAAACGTTAATGAACGTTAATGAAAACGTTTTCATATTGTTTTCAGTCCCAGGCCTCTATCTTCAGGGTTTAGGCTGCATTGTGTACTTCATGAAAATGATGCTGCCAGATATAGTTGTAGTCGTTCTCTGCTGAGTCTCTGCATGTTAGTTTTGTGTTAACCCTGCGCCTGAGGTGATCACTGATCTATCCACACCAGCTGGATGATGTTCCAGCAGAACCACCACAGAATAGATCGGCCCCCACACCCTCCAGCGGCCGCAGCCTGGCCCTCATGCTCATCCAGCCAGCCAGTCATCCAGCCAGCCGGCCCAGGGGGAAGCTAAGGAAGGGTGAATAATCTGCTGCTACTAAAGCCCACCTAAGGGTTCTTTGGAAAAGAAGGAGAGGGGAGGCTAATCGGGCCTGGAGGTGTGGAGGAGCATGGCCAAATCTCCTTCACTGTGTATCCACACTTGTATCGTGTCGACACACACACTCTCTTAATTATGAACGCTAACTGTTTGCTAATAAGACATGTGCGTGCATGCTTAGACACCATCAAAATCGCCATGATTGGAAGAAGGAAACTGTGCATAAACACACACGCAAACATGCAAACACGTAGTGGCACTCAGAGATGCGCTCACACGTGTGCAGCCTGTCAATATCTCACCATGTTCCTGTGAGAATCATGAATATTCCAGTATCATGAGAGGTGCGAGAAACATTTAGGAGTCTCGTGGAAAGGTATGATTAATATTTTTGAGTCCCAGGCAGCGTATGATGTTCCTTTTGGCTTGCGTGTACTTGAGTACCTGTGTAGACGTTGTGAAGGGGTCCTCAGGGGGGCGATGTAGTGAGGTCATATTTTCCCAGTGTATCCAAGTGGCGCAAATCACTTTATGTAGTTTATTCTGCAATGTAAACTTTCTTAAAGGGTTAGTTCACCCAAAAATGAAAATTCTGTAATTAATTACTTATCCTCATGTCGTTCCAAACCCATAAGAACTCGAATTAAGATATTTTTGATGAAATACGAGAGCTTTCTGACCCTGCATACGCAGCAATGCAACTGAAATGTTCCCAGGTCTAGAAACATAGTAAGGGCATCGTTAAAACAGTCCATGTGACATCAGTGGTTCAACCATAATTTTACAAAGCTATTAGAATACTTTTTGTGCGCAAAGAAAACAAAAATAACGACTTTATTCAAAAATTCTTCTCCTCCAAATCACGTATTCTGTTATTAGACAAAATGACAATTCTATCATCATTTACTCAGCCTCAAACTTTTTACAAAATCATTGTAAAAAGTTGACCATAAGATTCATGATCAATATTCTGATTCTTTTGAAGTCATATGATATAATTGACTGAATTAAGCTAAGATGTTGGTCATAAGACAAACAAAAACTAAAGTCTGTAATTTTTTAATTTTAATTTTAGTTTGTTTAGTAATTTTATGTGGTTTTGTCACTTTTATAAGGTTTTGTTTGTATTTTGATTTAAATAGAACTTAAATGGAACTTTTTATTTAAATTTTAGTAATTATAGTACTTGTAGTACAGCGTCACCCTATTTTATTTTCATTTTAAAGTTTTTTCATCGAATATTTTATTTTATTTTATTTTTCAATTAACTAAAAAAGACACTGTTGTACTGTATTGCAAAGAACTGTAACCACATTTTGTTTCATAGAATAAGAATGATTACCACTAAGTAACATAGTGGTAGTAGTCTATTATTCCCATAAAAATGTTGACCTTATTTTGCAATGTGGAAGTAAGCTATTTACTGTGAAAGTGTAAGACGTCTGATTCATTAGCCACTATGGGTAAATAACTAGAAGAGTAACAAAGTTCAGTAAAACTTTTGTGCATTACAAACCAGTGTGTTTATATATATATATATATATATATATATGTGACCCTGGACCACAAAACCAGTCTTAAGTGTCAATTTTTCGAAATTGAGATTTATGCATCATCTGAAAGCTGAATAAATGAGCTTTCCATTGATGTATGGTTTGTTAGGATAGGATAATATTTGGCCGAGATACAACTATTTGAAAATCTGGAATCTGAGGTTGCGAAAAAAATCAAAATATTGAGATAAATAAATATTGCCTTTAAAGTTGTCCAAATGAAGTTCTTAGCAATGCATATTACTAATCAAAAATGAAGTTTTGATATATTTACGGTAAGAAATTTACAAAA
>JAFVLL020012320.1:0-39534 GCA_021397915.2 Tor tambroides | reverse complement strand
GTGATTTTCTCAATATTTAGATTTTTTTGCACCCTCAGATTCCAGATTTTCAAATAGTTGTATCTCAGCCAAATATTGTCCGATCCTAACAAACCATACATCAATGGAAACTTATTTATTCAGCTTTCAGATGATGTAGAAATCTCAATTTCGAAAAATTGACATTTAAGACTGGTTTTGTGGTCCAGGGTTACATATTATTACAAAGTGCAATATATAAAAGTGTACTTAGGTACACTTTAGTGACCTTTTATTTCATTAATATTATATGCAAATACAGGTTTTTTAAATATACTTTAAAGATTTAATTGTAAGTTCAGATTCAGTGCAATCAAGGTAATGCCTGTTATAAGAAATACATGGCTGTAATATAATTTACTTGTAGTTGCACATTTTAAACTATACACTGGAAATAGTAACTCCTGTTTTGTTTTGTTTTTTGAGACTGACTATTGTATTCAGGTCTGATTGTATTGATGCTCCCGCATTTAAAATCTTAACATGGAGTAGTTGTTGTATGTTTCACAAATTGCTTTCCTAGTCTGAATGCTATATTCTCAGTTGGGTCTGTCCCATGTGCATCCCTCAGGCAGCACCCGCACACACAGACCCGCTCAACAGCTTTTGCTTTAGATCAGAGTCCTCAGCTTCTCTGCGACCACCAATCTGCAGCGGCAGCATGCACAGACAGACCACACTCAATTAGATTTATCTCTGATCACCAGAGATGCTATTATCTGTGTTACTCCATTGATTCTGTCAAGGTGCAGGCAAATGCTCAGTTGTAATAGCACAGAAGCTGCCAGCTTCATCATTTTGAATGTGGCTCATCACACACACAGTCATGCTTTTGTTAGGATTTTCAACATCAATCTCCCTGCAGTTGCTCGCTGAATATTGCTTTTGTAAGTTTCCTTTATTGAGCTAACAGATTTTTTGAAACTGATAGGACTTTATCCAAGCCTTGGCAAGTGAACTTTGAGAAGGAGATATTAAATTCTAGTAATTTCTAGATGTTAATTTCCTTTTTTAGAAAGTTGAACTTAAAAATACGTGCACTAATTAAAGTGAAATGTATTACTGTTTGATGATAAAATGCTTTTTCTTTTCCCAGCTTAGTATAGAGACAAGTTTAATAAATAATAAATAATTGTGGGTGAAAAGAGTAAACTCTGAAAAGAGTTCACAGTAAAAAAAACAAAAAAAACATTTAAACAAACGCAGCTGTGGGTGCCAGAACTTTACCATGAAAAATAGCAGCATTTTAAGTTTTAAAAAATAAATTTAAATAAAAAAAATAAAATAAAATAAAAATATAATAATAATAATAATAATAATAATAATAATAATTAGCTGAAATAATGCACTCTAAAAAATGCTGGATTAAATACAACCCAGCGCTAGGTAAAATGTGGACGAACCCAGCCATTGGGTTGTTTAGACCCAGAAGGTTGGGTTAAACATTTAACCCAACTGTTGGTTGAAAACAACCCAGCATGTGTTCTGTCCAATATTTACCCAGCACTGGGTTGTATTTAACCCAGCATTTTTTATAGTGTTAATATATCAAATTACTAAAATGTTTTAACTCTATAATATAATGATGACCATAAAAACAGATGTAAAGACAAAACATTATACATGGATTAAATAATAATATATAGATGGAGCACAGTGCCATACACACAAATAGAAAACACTTTCATGGTAACAGAATTCTTATTCAGCCTATCTGCTGTTTTTATTTCATGCAGATATGTTTTATGTACAGCAGCATAATTTCACACAATTAAAGTCAGACTAATAAGTTCAGTTTTTTGCATCAAATTGTTTATATGAAGAGATTTCTTTTATTTGTGTTATTTATTTTTTTGATATGGGGTTTGTTTTGAAATTTCAATTTAGTTTTGTTATTTGACATATTTCAATTCCACAAAGAAATATGCAGCATTTTGTCCAAGTAATAATAAAAGGACACACTTTCATTTATAATTTGTTTTAAATCTCATTTTGTTTAAAAAAAAAATAAATAAATAAATTGAGAAAATCGTATTGTGAAATCAATATCGTGATTTGTATCCCATTATGAGTTGAGTGAATCATTATATCCCTAGCATAAAGTCAAGATCACTGTGATTTGCTAAAAAAAAAAAAAAAAAAGATTGGTTAATAAGAGTGTTATTTTAGGCCCTTAAAGGTACAGTAAGCGATTTCTGAGAAACGCTGTTGAAAGTGGATTGGAAAAACTCCAAAACACACTTGTAGCCAATAACGAGTAAGGGGGTGTGTCCAGTAGTGATGGGGGAGGTGCCTGTGTTGAATAGAATGTTTGTGAATTTGGGGGTGGAGCTTTTGAGATAGGGGTGTGATCACTGATCTAGATTGTTTTCTATTATAGATCAGTGGGTGTGATCATTTTGGCTGTTTGTTCAAATAAAAACAGTGCGCTTACCTCAACACCTACCAGTAACTTGCTAACTCTAGTGCTTAAATCAGATCGATTGGTTGAAATTATTTTTGTTCAAGAACAAGAAAGGCACACTGGCCAAAGCATATGTTGTATATTTGCTTGTCCCACATTGTCCTTGTTGTGTCTCCCGAGTGTTGAAACTGTCAGTGGTCTGATAATGAGGTAACTGAGGGCCATGTGTGTGTAAATGAATGAGAGAGAGAAGGCCTCTGAAGGACAGTGTTCAGCTGATGTTATCTGTAGTATCTGCACCTTATCTCAAATATAGTCCTTTACATGACAAAGAGTTTTCACTCCCGTACAAGCTCTACATCGTCAACAAAAGCAGACAACAAATCCCTCTCCTTCTTCACTCCCTATAGGCGATCGCTGAAACTAGAGCTTCATGCTTTTATACTCTCACCCCTGAATTAATTAAAATCCAGCATATGGATTTGAGCTTGTGCCGCAGACCCGGGCGCCAGAACCCCTTAATACCAAGATCAACATTTGAATGTTTCTGTTGTGTCATTGCTTCCTGAAATATTACCAGACACTTCAATATGTCTGCTTTTATTTCCTACCGCGGGAGGATTTAATATTGCCTGAAGTCATTGCACACTGTGAGTTAAAATCAATGCGAATAGCTTCTCGCAACCCATTTTACTTCTGTAATGTGAATGAAACGGGATATTCGAGAAAACAAAAGTAAGGCGAGATTTGATTGGATAGTGAAAAGAGGACATTACATATCAGAATGCAGCCAGAATGGACATGAATGTGTTTTTCTTTGGGAAAACAAACATCTAGGAATCGTTATGAACGTAAGTGGAATGCATTTGGATTTTATCTGGTCACTGGTAGTCTAAGCAGCTATTTGTGTGGTTTCTGGAACGTCACGGTTCTGTTGAAGGGTTGTTAGTAAGCACGTATGGGACGTTTGGCCAGTGACCTGTGAAGGTTTCAGTGCCCCGTGTCACTGATAGTGTCACTGCTCTGGAGGAAAGTGCTGTCATAGAGGTGAGACGTAACACTAAGGTCATGACACGCTGTTTGCATAAAAAAAAAACACACATTGAGGTTGAGTTTTTCATCTTGGTATAGAGGTAAAAATTCCAACTATGGCCTTTTCAATCATTGTTAACTAATAAAGACTCACATTTCTTTATATCTCTTAAAAGAATAGTTGGTAACACTTTAGAATAGAGAACACGTATTCACTATTAACTACGACTTTTCCCTCAATAATTCCTAATTTGCTGCTTATTAATAGTTAGTAAGGTAGTTGTTAAGTTTAAGTATTGCGTAGGATTATGGATGTAGAATAAGGTCATATAGAATAAGGCATTAATATGTGCTTAATTAGTACTAATAAATGGCTAATATTTTAGTAATATGCATGCCAATAAGCAACTAGTTGAGAAACCCTAAAATATAGTGTTACCAAATAGTTTATCAAAAAAAACAAACAAAATCAAATCAATATTATGTCATCATTTATTCACCTCTATGCTGTAATATTTTAAAGGAGCAGTATGTAATATTGACAGCTAGCGGTGCTGCAGTCCAAATTGAAAATATTGGAGAGAGTCGTTTCTTGACTTGACACTCACGTGGGTTGCCAGATTTCGTACGTTACAAGAATGAGCACAATTGACACTGGAAGGCAACAAGCCACACATTGTAAGTCGTTGAGTTGATTTATCCTCATTTTAATATTCCTCTGATCACAGAGCTTTAGGTCGGGTAGAATCATGTGATCTCTGACTCAGTTCGTTTGCTCGCTTCCATGGCTGCAATACGCTGTGTTTTCTGCCTACTGGCAACCCGGGGTGTCAAAATACTATTGGTTAAACTGGCAGTGGGTGGAGTCACACAGACCAAAACAAAAACAGACATTCTGACACAAAACACACATTTCAAAACAGAATAACTGGCTGTAGTGTTGTTTTTCAGAGAAACAAGTGTGTGAGCTTATATGTTTCCTAAATATATTTTGGTCCTTTGTTTATTGAAGTTTACAATTATTCACATAATAATAGAGAAATAATAAAAAAGACATAATAACAGCAAAAAGTGAAGAAAGAAAAATATACATATCTAAAATAATCAGAATTGGTCATTAACAATACCCCACATATTATCCCTCATCACTACCCACTTATGACAAAGCAACAAACGATTATTTGTAACGTTGCCTTAGCATCTAATTGAAAGTTGAAGTGCTAAAATTACTAAAGCAACAGAAGGTCATTTTAATTAAGGATACATATAAATATTTTTTTAAAAATCCCGACAAAAGCACATTTTTTATGACAAATACATTTAAAGAATATTTTGTTATTGTTGTTATTATTATTCCTAGTTATTGTAAGCTACATAAACATAATTGTTTTGGCTTTAAGTTAAAAAAGTATTTATTGTGTATATATAGGTTGTTGAATGTTGACTATATCTGCCATGAAATTGTCAAGCTCCAAAACGGATAAAACAGCATCTTGTAAGTATCCTCAATGTAGTCCATATAGCATGTGTTATATCTCAGTAAGTCTTCTGAAGCCATTCATTACATAAATAAGCATACATATACATACCTGTTATTACATTAATGTAAAGAGTTTGTGTGTGTGTGTGTGTGTGTGTGTGTGCGCGCGCGCGCGTGTGTGTGTGTGTGTGTATAATGATATAGCATTTAGAAACAGTTCCTTTAATCACATCTTTTGTTAGAAGTTGTGGTTGTAGTGTTACACAGATATATTTATTCATGTATTCTTGGTTTATATAAAAACAACAATAGGAAGCTGAGCAAAGAAATGGAGAGAAACATGTTTGATGAGGCAATTTTACAAAGAGCCTCATTTGCATACTGCATGATAATCATTTGTGGCAAGGTCAGTGTCAAGTGGCCATAGAGCTTCTTGTTATCTACACAGACATTTTAGTGAGGCCATTCCAAAACTAAACAATTGCTTGAACTTCACATTTATAGCAAAGGGTGGTTAAAGTGCTTTTTTTTAATGATTTTGCATTTTCCTCACTGTCAGAGAAGACCTAATGTCACCCACATAATGATCATTCGCTGTGTTTGCAGCATTATATATTCAGCGGTTCTCATGGTTTTGGCAACACAAGACAGACTCTGTGTTTAATGACTCTCTGAGGATTGGATGTAATATTCAAACATGGATTAACATCCATCCAGAGTTTGCTTCATTAAAACATCGAGAGCGATAGGTTCATTTTGCTGCATTTATTAGTGATTCTAGTGAAATGTATGTCAGTGACTTGTCATGTTAATGAACAACAAGCTCTGGTCATTTCAGAGATTTGCATTAAATATCATTCTTACAATACTGCTCCCCTTTCAAATCCCTTTACATATCACACACTTAGACAAATGATGACACTGAGAGGACTGACAAAGCCACAATGTCCAAATGTTTAAGATGGCCAGTCAAAAGTGTGGTGCTTCAGTTTTAAAGCAACAGTTCACCCAAAAAGGAAATTTCACTGAAATTGACTTGCCCTCAGGCCAGGTGAGTTTGTTTCTTCATCAGATTTGGAGAAATGTAGCATTACATCATTGCTCAGCAATGGATGCTCTGCAGTGAATGGGTGCCGTCAGAACGAGAGTCCAAACAGCTGATAAAAACATCACAATAATCCACACCACTCCAGTCCATCAGTTAACATCTTGTGAAGAGAAAAGCTGCGTGTTTGTAAGAAACAAATCCTAAGAATTATAAACATTAAGTTGCTTTTAACTTCAAACTGTTGCTTCCTGCTAAAACAAAAAGTCCTCTAGTGAAAAAGTCCATTCCTTTTTGTCATGTCACATCAACATATTTGTTTAACTAAACATTTAATAGTTGAATAATTTAATATTTACACATATGATATTAAACATTTAATATTTATAATAGTTAATAAACTGTTTTATGATAAGAATGTTAAAAGACCAACATTAAAACCCAGTGATGCAAAGTATTCAACTGTTTTTTTTTCAACTTGCTGTTTTGAATCAAAAATAGTTTATGTCATTTACATGATTCATAATGTAATTCTTAATTGAATGTGATGAGACAAGAAACATTATCAGAGTGTGCATATTAGATTAACAATTAAGAGTGATTGTGTGCATATTTTAAAATAAAATGTTATTTACAAATAAGTTAAAATACATAAAAATAAATTAGTTATTTTAATAATATTTGCTTTCTTTATTCCCTTAAAAAAAAAAAAAAAAAAAGACTATTACATTGGTGACAAGATCCAGTTTCAAAAAATGATTATAGCCTTATCTCTATGATATTCTGGTCTGTAAATTTAAAAAAAAAAAAAAAAAAAAATGGGTGTAGAAAAATTTTCACTCAGAAATTGCTAGTAAGATTTGCAAACAATTTCAAAGAAACAAGTAACACACTGAATTAAACATTTTAAGTACAAATTGAAAACTGAAATAGACTTTCTTTCAAAAAGTACTCCAGTAATCTTTGTTTTGCTTACCACTTGGAAAAAGCATTTTTTACATTATACATATGGTCCCTCAGTCAATGTTATTTTTATCGTTTAGCAGAGGGAAATTGTAAGTCTGAAATCTATCACAACTCCTCAATTAGCTGCATGTTCTTTTAGGTATCATTCATGTCCATAGCACAAAATGTGAAAAACAAATTACGTTTTAAAGTTTAAGATTTAGAGTTAAGAGTTTAGAATGAATAGTAATTGTGATGCTCATTTTCTTAATGACCAAATTGTATTGATGGTTTAATTAAAGCGTGTATAAATGCAATTCTTTAGTTCTCCTACAATAACCGTCCTCCAGTATACAGCACACATACTGCAATTGATCTAAATGAACAAACTATAAGACAAACTGGCTTCCAGCCCAGATTTGATTTCATTCATGCATTTAGTTGCTAGTCGATACATTAGCGTTGACTCATGACTTGGCATCTATTTTTCTTTTAAATACCTGATATGACTGCAAACTTTTCACACGTCTGGCAGTTTTTAGCAGTGATCTGTTAGCAATACCAGACTGTATGCCACTTTACCCACACATGCTCACATGTGCTTCATATAGCTAGACATTGCAGTATAGACATCTGCTGCTATCATTTTAGCCATGTTTTTTTTAGGATAGACATGCTTGTCCAGCTGCATAGGGGGTGGAAAAACACCTCCAAGTCCAACCTCTGGCGTTAATTGTAAATGTAATTGGAAAGGTAGGTTGCGCAGGAGGTGGCATATAGAGAGTAATTGAGTGCAGAACTTCTGAAAGTCCTCTGTGAACCTTTAATTAAATTTTACCCTGCTTTCATTTAGCGTCCTAAAGAGGGCAACTTCAGCATCATGACTGATTTAGCCCTCATTTATAATAAACCTCATGCATTTCTGAAGGCCACTGCAAGTTTATTAGCTACGCTACACACTTACAAAAGTCTCTTCTGCTCAAGTCTGCATTTATTTGATCAAAAATACAGTAAAATCAGTTATATTGTGAAATGCTATTACAATTTAAAGTAACTGTTTTCTATGTGAATTTAGAAATCATTCTAAGATGCTGATTTGCTGCTCAAGAAACATTTCTGATTATTATCAGTGTTGAAAACAGTTTAGAATAGAATGTTCAAAAGAACAGCATTTATTTGCAATTGTTTGCAATTTGTAACAATGTAGAACTTTAACTGTTACTGTTGATCAATTTAAATGTATCCTCGCTGAATAAAAGTATCAGTTTCTCTAAAACGCACACACACCCGACACAAAACTTTTTTTAGCAATAGTGTACATGTAACGAGGTTAAGATTGTTTTATTTCACTAGATTTTCCTGTTTATGCATTCAATGCTGATCTATAATTGTTTAAATCAGTTTTTGTAAAATCATTCATGCCAAGTACTCTTAAGGGTACAAAAGTTTTTGCATTAAAAGATCCAAAAACCACTAGAACAATGTTATTTTGTCAACTTGTGTACTTACATTATCCAACAATGTTTAAATTGAAAGAAATTTGCAGTTTTAACGAGTGAAACGGTCCGTGTCATTGTGTCATATCCCCTCTACCCTCTACATAAAGCTGTAATATTCACAGCCAGCACAGAGATGCCATGTAATTAATATGACAATAGTCTTTCAGTATTACATGTTAAGTGTGATTTCTGAGCTTGACTGGTCTTGAACTCTAGTGAATGCTCTGTTGTTGTTTGTGAGCGTGTGGCCATTATTGCTTTCCGGGATTAAAGCTGGCTGTGAAATACTTGCTGGGTCATGATTCTGCTGGGAGCCAGACGTCCGGGACAGGAACCGGAGCTATTAGCTGTTATTGCCATTGCTCTTTCTCTATCAGCCTTCTGCTCTGGAGTAAATTTTGGCAGTCCTGAACTGATGACCACAGGCTCAGAGGTCGAACTCTTCAGTTGCTTTCTGAGTAGCTGTTGTCGTCTGATATGAGTCTCCTGCGCAAATGAGTGCAGTGCATGCTGGGGGTGTCCCATCTCTCTGTCAGGGCTTTGCCATGCATTGTCACTGACCCGCACCGAGTAGACGCCTCACAGTGGCTGTCACGCTGGGCATTATAATGAGCTCCTGCCCTTCCATTCCCCTGTCAATTTCATCTCCTTCCCTCCATGCTCCTGCCGGAGAGAAATCAAACAGACAGACTCACCAGAACATGATCTGGGATAGTGAGATCCACCAGCTAAATATAGCTCTTTACCAGTTCTTCTTGGTTATGAATCTGCTTATTTACTGTAACCAGTTTGCTCTCATCTGTTAGATCTGATCAGCATGCTGAAATAGTCTTGACGAGAGATTTTGTTGCTTATATAAGAGTGAACTACTGAGCCTTGTATTCTAACAAAAGTACAGTACTCTAACAAAATACAGTATTTTATCATTGTTTACTTAAATGTTTTATCAAATATTCTATTCTAAAGTGTATGCATGGGAGGCACACACTAAGAATTCAAGTCCACCCAATAAATTACTATCAGGGTTTCACATAACCAAGAAAGTATGTCCTTTATGCTTTTTCTTTCCCTTGATACTGTCAAAAAAAATTTATTAAAGTTGAAATAAAAGATTACCGCAGTATGTTTTACAAGAAAATACTATTTCAAAATGCTGTTATGTTCACGTTTAGCAATTTCTGAGTGAAAATTGTTTCTACATCAATTTTATTTTCAGTTAGTGTCATCTCTCCCTGTTTTAATGAGTCTCGGTGATGCAATTAAAAAAAAGTCATTTTATTGCTAGTAGAATGTAGCAGAGATAAACAAAGTGAGATGTGTCCATGCATGTTGTTGAGAGGATAGTGTTGGGGAAAGAAAATGAGTCAAAGTGAGCTCTTTTTTTCTTTTTTCTTTCTTCTTCTTTGTATTACAGATGATTTTTGAAAAGTAGTGTTTGATCATTTGAAGGGATTGTTCACTCAAATTTGTTTCATCGTTTACTCATCATCATGTCCAAACTTGACTTTCTTCTGTGAAACACAAATTAAGATATCTGGAAGAATGTTGGGAACTAAAGAGTTTTGGTGACCATTGAATTATTCAACATGGACAAAAAACCTGCTTGTGTTCCACAGAAGAAAGTCAGCCATGCAGGGGTGTGTTTCCCTTACAATGACGTAACAAGCTGATTAACTACCATATACTGTGATGCATCGATGGAGAAACTAACCAGCTACTCAAGACTGTTTCCCGAAACTGTAGTAGCATGGTTGCACCTTTGTTGTTTGAACCATGTCAGTTCAACAATGTAAGACTATCATTAATAACATCACATGGGGTTGATTAATTGATTGCAATTGATGTCAGAATATTATAGTTGATTATAGAATGTTTTCAAATCATGTTATGCAGTAGACTGTGTTATTGGCATGCACTTTGTTCCTGTATACATGGTTCATTTAGCCAGCTTTCTCCAGCCTAATTTATTCAGTATGCTGCTGTAACAAACATGATGACTACTTCACTATTATTTGTTCCCTGTTGTTTTGCTTTATTTGATGTTTGATTGATTGCAGGTTCCCTCTATGTGGTACTCCAGGGTCCCCTTACACATTTATGCATATGCACACTTTTCAAAAACTATGCTTAAATTGTAATTTAATTCTATTAAACTGTAAATACATATTCAAATATAATGAGTGATATAGCATGTACTGCATGTTTGTACTAGTTTGCATACTGTGACCAAGAGCATGATCTATTTAAGTTCACATGTCACAGTAACAAGAAACTACGCTTCTGTAAATGTAATTTCAACCCACGTAAAATTGAGATGTTCATTTGAACGATGCTTATCAGGATAAAATGAAAAATACACCTCAACATTGTTGAACTATATTGCTAATGACGGAACCATAGTTGGCTAATGTTGCTTTTGGGAAACACAGCACATGTTTGAAGAGACATGACAGATTATTCATTTTTGGGTGAACTTTTCCTCTAAAACCTAACAAATTTCTTTATGTCGAACGGTTTGCTTGAAAAGTGTGCTTGTGATGTATTTCTGTAAAATAAATGCCATTTGGTTTGACCTTTTGTTATCTAATGCAATGACATTCATACATTTTTCAGTGTAGCAGATACATAGCCACTGTATCTGCTCTTCTCAACCCCTCGAATCAGAAAAAGCCATAACCTTCATTCCACAATCCATGGCCTGCTATACAGACACAGAAAAGCAAACCCAAGTCACACACACACTAATTGTCAGGGGACCTTCACATTTCAGGAAGCTTTCAACAGGCAGAATGTGGGTTTTATGCTTGTTTTCCCCCTCTGTTGGGTTGATGATGATGATGATAAGTGAGGAGAGTGTGCTGTCACACGTGGCTCCTGATGACAGATAAGATGAGCTGGAGGTCCTGAGATCCTGACATTTCCTTAATGCAGCTCACCTCTTCCTTTATAATTGGCTGCTGTTGATAAGATCCTGGTGGCAGCGGCTCTCAGACGGCGATAATGCCAGCTTCAGAACATCAGTCGATAGATTAGGTCCACTAGCCAGATTCCTCTTCATTGCATGCCAACACTCTGTAATAACGCTCTCACATCAATCTCAGAGAGTGTTACCGTATATACACACCTGTGTCATCGCCGTCTGCATGTCTCACACCAGCCAAATTCATTTTCTTCACCTTCTCAGGAATCCTTCATGTCCTGCATGAAATGATGACTGACTCACGGACCATGGAAAACATCATGAATAGGTCTTTTGAATAGTCATTTCAGTCAAAGTCTCTTGTTGTGAATAGAAGTGGATGTGACTATTATAAACAGCAGTGCGCCAGGCTCTTATACCTCAATTAAAACACCATAATGACTATGCAAACAAAACAAAGATCATCACCCTTATTATGAAATGCATTCACACAGAGAACAGACATAAAGAGCATAAACATGTAATTCTGTTCTGTTTTCTCTGAGAGTCTGCTTTGAGAGAGAGAGAGAGAGAGAGAGAGAGAGAGAGCACATTTAGTTTTTTTAAAAGTGTTTGTATCAGTTAATTACTCAGATAATAATTAAGAAAAATTTTATATATATATATATATATATATATGGTTGGCTGTATTAGTTCTGAGGCTAGATGCTTATTATTATATAAAAATTATATTGCAGTGAAGACAATGCAAATTATTTAACTGGCTACATATATTTGTTTTAATTTGCTAATATTATATTATTACAATGTAGCAAAAAATGTGTTTCACTTAATTTTTTTATGGTTTATTTTGGTAAATATATTTTGGTAAATATTTAGGTCGTCAATTTTATAATTTCTATCACTAATTATGAAACATTGGTTTAGTACAGAGAAGTTTTTGTACTAATTTTGCATGCGTTTTTCTTTTCTTTTTTTTTTTGCTTTTATAAGAATTGGAACATTCTATTAGTTTCTCTAAAACATTCTGGAATATTCTGGTGCTTTCTGGAACATTCCAGATTATTGTGGGACTAGTCATAAAAGACACACACTTCTGAAGTTAAACTGTTGTTGTTAACTCAGTATTATGCATGTAGCATGTCATATTTATGCACGAGTATTGGCTTGTATAAGCTGGCAACATATTTTTTGTTTTCATGAGCACTGTTAACGATACACAAAAGTCATGTGATTTTTATATACAGCATGTCAAACTTAATAAAGAAAAATAAGAGCGAAACAAAACTTTGTTTCACAGTGTGAACTTTTTAAATATCACTTTTTTAAAATATCACTGGAAAACTGGAGAGAGATGCACAAAAGAAAACAAGTTCTAACTTTCTTGCATTATACCTTCTAACCTTTTTCACTCTTCTTTTGTGACTGAAGTAAACAAACAAATATGATTCCACAGCTTTTGTTTACTTTGAAATAAGGCCGATATTACTTATACCTTGACATTTGAGTAGTTCTGCAACATCAGACAGAAGAGCATGTGACTGCCAGTTGGTTTTGACGTGTTCGACTTCAAAAAGGGAGAGAATAGATTAAAGGCAATCAATTTTTTTTATTAAGAAGGATGTCAAGTTTTCCCCGAGCAGCGCTTACACTAATATATCTTTCCCTCCTCTTTAATGAGAGATTCTTCTGTTTTAAGTGTTAAATGGATCTGCTTGTCATTCTGTTACACCTGCTTGTCTTACACCTGCTGTTTGATAGACATTACACAAAGATTTCGATTTCACAGAGGAAGCAGGCCAGACGTGCATTCATGGAACTTTTTGACAGCTGCATTGCTCATTTTTGTCCCCTCAGTGCCAAAGGGAAAAAAGAATGGGAGAATAGAAAATATAAGAATTTGTCTCTTATGTGGGAAGAGTGAATTGGTGAGCCTGTCAAAGACACATCCCTTTGGGAGAGCAAACCCAGGGGTAGAAAAAGAAGCATCACTAGGGGCCAAGTGATGCTGTAAAAACACCCCAAACTGATTCGGTTCCAAGGGAATTATGTGAGAGCAAGACCAGATATCTGCGATATTCTAAGAGAAGCTTGAAAATCAAGGATCAGATGTCTCCATGTTGACCCCATGAGAACAGAACGGGCTATGAGTACATCTCCGGTGTATCTCGCCTCAGGCCTGTCTCGTCTTAAAGAGAGCAGCTTGTTCTAGCTGAAAAGTTGTGGATCAACCACCTGTTCTATTATATTGACAGGTCCAGCTGTGCTTATTTTTGCCAGACCTGTTTGTTAAGTAAAGATTCATTTGCATAAAATCATACACTGTGCGATTAAATAAAGAACATTAAGTCCCCTAAACAGCTTGGTTCATTAGCAAATAGCCAATTGCTAGGAGTGGTGGCTCACTCAAGGGATCTCCAAAACTCTTCTGTTCATTAGTCACCATGGACAGGAATCAAATATGACTTTGTGTTGGAACGACAGATCCTGTAGAGGGCAAATTGTGTTGATTTTCATTGTTTGTTTGTAATAAAGGAGCTCAGTGTTTACCGTGCAACGGTTGGTTTAGAAGATTTATGGAAAGGGACGGTCAGAAATCATTGATATCACAACCATGAGTACATTATCATAAGACTGGTCACATTTACTGTTGTTCTGCAACTTTGCGGGCGAAATCCAGTTGTTTAAATGGGAAGCCATGCAATCTGGAATTCTGCTTTACTGAATACAGTACTTCGTTACACTATTGACAATAGACAATGTACCTTTCTTGTACGCAAAATTTCACCCAAATTAATCGGCAAATTGATTTTGAAAAAATCATTAGGGGTGTATTTGGATTTTTTCAATAATGATAATTAAATGATTTTACTGAGTGTGTTTTTAAGCTGGTACCTTGGCAGGTTTTGGCCTGTGATGGATAAATAAATATGACAATAAAACAGCCAGTAGGTGGCAGCAAGTCCCTGACTTAATGAGTTATTCACTGAATCATTCATACAAATGATTAATTCGAAACAGCTGATTTATTCAGAAACTAATGAGGTAGAATCTGGAGCAACTTTACCACCTCACAAGGTGCAGGGAACAAGCGGTGTACAAAAATTTGAGAAAAAAGATTCCAGCACTACTTGTGATGAATGATACTTTATTACTAAAACAATACCAACGCGTTTTGGCCTAAGAGCCATCCTCAGGGCATTCAACACACATTATACACAGACATTTAAAAAGCACATTTCCATACTGGTTCACAAATTAGCAACAGCTGACAAGCTTATCTCAAGTCATCACTAATTAATAAGAAACTCTCTTATTTAGAAACTAAACAAGAGACTGTCTTTATGAATGGATTACTGAATCATTGACTCTGATTAATTCAAAAACAGATTCATTCAGGAAGGAAACAGTGTTGCAGTGTTGCTCTGAGATGTACAAATGTTCTGCTCCGGCTTTGATTGGAACTATTTTTGTTGGCGAAACAGAAAAACTGACAATATTGTGTCTGCCAGCTCAATATTAGCTTCTTGTTTGTTGGTCTATTGTGTAAAATTAATATTACATTGGCGATCACTCTCGTGTGCTAATATTTAGGAAAGTAGTGCAGGGTAGTAGCTGATTACATGTAATCAGGATTACATAATCAGATTCCAAAAAATTAAGCACTTGTAATTAGAATATATTACATTTTGAAATGCTCATAATCAGATTACAGTAACTTTTTTATGGATTATATGATTACATATTATTCATACAATGGCAGTAAATGATTTATAATTGATTGATTATCCCTAATTCTTCTTTTTTTCTCTCTTTTAAATTTTTCTTTCTAAAAAATCCTACTGTGTGCCATATCGTTTATATTTGAATATTCACAATACAGAATGGCCATGTAAATGACATGTAAATTAATTTGCGATCCAAGCTTCTGAATTTGAGGAGAAAAGCACCTCTCATGCAAGAAAAAGCACCCATGATCCTGATGCCAGTTCACAACACCTACCGTATAGACATACTCTGACCCAGTCATCTATAGCATTGATTGTCTAGCCATCACTATTTGGCCTTTGTCAAAGTCACTCAGATCTTTTCACTTGCCCGTTTCTCCTGCTTCCAACACAATGAATTCAAGAACTGACTGTTCACTTGCTGCCTAATATATCCCAACACTTGACATGTGCCATTGTAAAGACACAATCAGTGTTATTCACTTCAGCTGTCAGTGGTTTTAATGCTGTGGCTGAACAGTGTATCTTAAAGTACAGACTGACCCAGTGACAACCTCTAAAGGTACAATTTGTTATGAGTGTTGAGAACGGGGTGGAAAAAATCAGTACAAATGCCAAGTTCTGTCATGAAACTCTAGATGGCGCAGGCTGATGGGTCGTTAATGCAAACTGATGATATTCACAGCGTTAAACTACTTGGCACAAGCTGATTGGTTCATGTTGCATATGCAGCCAATGAGCTTACTGCTTTACATTTAAATGGCTGGTTAGTATTCACTAGAGCAGTTCGCAGTGCTCTTTCAGAGTTCCTCTGAAACCCTCCACCTTCCCTAGCTCCACCTGTATGGATCTGCTATGGGTTATTATATGTGACCCTGGACCACAAAACCAGTCTTAAGTGTCAATTTTTCGAAATTGAGATTTATACATCATCTGAAAGCTGAATAAATAAGCTTTCCATTGATGTATGGTTTGTTAGGATCACACAATATTTAGCTGAGATACAACTATTTGAAAATCTGGAATCTGAGGGTGCAAAAAAATCAAAATATTGAGAAAATCGCCTTTAAAGTTGTCCAAATGAAGTTCTTAGCAATGCATATTACTTATCAAAAATGAAGTTTTGATATATTTACTGTAAGAAATTTACAAAATATCTTCATAGAACATTATCTTTACTCATTATCCTAATGATTTTTGGCATAAAAGAAAAATCGATAATTTTGACCCATACAATGTATTTTTGGCTTTTGCTGCAAATATACCCCAGCAACTTTTTTGACCCTGGTTTTGTGGTCCAGGGTCACATATATGCAATTTGTGCAGCAGCAGTATGTTTTAAATACTCACAGCACCGTTTTGGCACATGTATTAGCAGTAGCAAGTTCCTGTACTTGCTTTGCTGCAGCAGAAGCAATAATCTGCAATAACCACTAGGCATCTTTCTGCCAAAACCAAATACATTAACATTGTCACCATGCTAAAATCTTCCAAGAGTTGTCATGATAGAACTGTTTTTGATGTGTTTCTTCAAGTTAACCAAATATTTTCCTATTATAACTCTCAAAGGTTCAGCTGTGCAAACTTATTATCATGAGTTAGTTGTTTTCTTTACTCTTTTAATTTGCTGTTATATTCCCTGGGGAAAGACAGAAACTAAATTAGCATCATAAATAGGCGTATTGTCAATCCTGTTTCCCATAGTACCAGCAATATAGTATGCAGCAGCATGATCAGTGACAGCCAAACTCAAAACTGAGATTAGTAAGTAACATATGTTAGAAAATGTGAACTGTGATCAGTGGTGGATGAAGTACAAACATCAAGTGCTTGGGTAAAAAGGATACCCTAAAAATACTCGATTTTACTTGAGTAAAAATACATAAGTTCTTTATGTAAGCTATATTAAGATTTTTAATGTACTTAAGTGCTGGAAGTAAAAAGTACTGATCAATGAACCATGTTTATTAATTATTTCAGCCAGCTGCAGTCAGACTAGTCATTAGTCAGATTAGTGCAGACATTTCAAATGTATTGATCTGCAGATAAGCTAACTTTTTTAATAAACAACTTATTTCACTTATCAAAACATTAAACTTCTGTATACGAACAAACCAATATAAGTTACTGAGTTAAATTCAATGAAAGTGAAATAAATTAGAAAAAAATTGTGAAAATGTGTGGTAATAAATAGTATAAAGATACAATGTACAGATGTCAAATGGGGGAAATGCATTAACATTTTAAAAGAAACACTATACAAGCATGTTGTTTGTATATTAATCAGCTACATAAGTGAAGAAAGATGCAAAATGCAATGTCTGTTTCTTATTCAATAAACATCATAATGTTGCAAGATGTTCTGTCATTCAGAGACAAACAACACTATGAGATGTCCTTTTCACCTTATAAGAAGAAAACGGTGGCATGGAGGTCCATGATGAGCTTAAATGATGGCAAGGTTTGCTGCAGTGTTACTAAGTGAAAACGTGCTAAACAAGAGATCTGTAATTGCTGTCTCAAGAGTTTTCAGGCTTAAGGAGACATTCAGTATTTAGTGAACATACGAATCAAATTTGACAACATAATTACAAGAGTTGAGAGAACTTAAAAATCTCAAATTGCTTGTTTTGTTAAAGAGTAGTTGCAGTTCTCAGTGCAGCTAACATTGTGATGCTAACTCATGTTACTGACAACACTGTCGGTCACTATATTTACAGAAGTTGTTTACAAGAAAAGATGCTGAGTTAGTTTATGTTGTGCAGGCTTTAAAGGGGTCATCGGATGCCCATTTTCCACAAGTTGATATGATTCTTTAGGGTCTTAATGAAAATTCTATAAATTTCTCAATGGTAGTGTAAAAAACACCTTGTTTGTCCTGTCAAAATCAGCTCTGTTTTCAGCAAGCCTTTTTTTGCGTCCATGTTGCTTTAAATGCTAATGAGCTCTGTTCGCCCCGCCCCTCTCTTCCGTGGGTTGACGAGCAAACTGGCTAACTAGCACGTTATTAGGAAAGGCGATTTGCAAAGATTCATAAAAAACCCTTATACTCACTTCTTCTCTAGATGAAGCTGGATCACGAATGATTCATGCGAACATTGACACATTTAGGCAGATCAGGGATCAGCGCATTCACTTCAAAACGAAAGGAACGTTAATCCTCTGCATCTTCAGTGGCTCAGATGTCGAGAGTAAATGATGACTGCTATATTCATTATTACATCCAACAACTAAACACTTCAATCGCTCAATCGGAGACATTCTTGTCTTCCCCTGCACCGGAGTACACACAATGACGGACAGCTCTCAGCTCACTCGGGGCGGGTCTAAGGTAAGACGGTCTTGTCAATCAACTATTGTGGGAGGGGCCTGTTCAGAACTACGTCATTCTGACAGGAATCTCAGAACAGCCTGATTTGAGAAAGGGGATTTTAAAATAGGGATTTTAAAAAAAACCACTGGGTGGATTTTTATCATTATAGGATGGATGTGTACATTTCAAAAGTGAATTTTGCATCCGATGACCCCTTTAAATGTTTTACCGTTAGAAAAGACATTGTTGTTGAGCAATGTGAAGGTTAACACTGCAAATCAGCACGCAGTATGTGCTTCAGAAGCTGAAATGAGCAGGACCTTGAGTGACCTGTGAAGACCTGCAGTTATTGTAAGGGAGTGACGTGGAGACCCACATGAGTATTAGTGATGTGAAAGCAAAGGGTTTAGTTAATAGAGGAGCATCAGCAGTGTACAGCCATTGTTCGAGTTAAGATGAGGATCTTGACATTTTACTGAGGCTATTGTGCTCGTTTCAATAAGATTTCCAGCACTGTAATCACAGGCTTTGACGGAACACAATGAAATTGTAGTGAATTAGCCTTTGTGAGAGTATTCCTGATGCATTCAATGTAAGGGGACAAGTGGATTGTTTAAAGGTTTTTATATCAGTAATGTAGGAAGTTAAGCATGTTTATTCAGCCAGATTTCACTAGGCTTCATAGGTGTTCATATGTATTGTTTACATGTACATTTTGTATGTTTCTAAACATATATGAATGTAATTATTTATGTATACACAGCATAAGAAATGTAAAAACCCCTATGATTATTTTATGAATGGAGTTGTATTGTTAGTTTACTATTACATATAGTCAGTAAAACAGTACTCAATTTTCAGTCGCTATATATTTCTTAACAATTAAATTAATTAACAATAAATGGACAATTAATTTCAATTCAATTGTTTAAAGCGACAGTAATTATAATTAAAATATCCTTTTTTTAAATTAAATAAAAATTAATTTACCTGTAATTTATTAACATTATTAGTCAATTTATTATATATATATATATATATATATATATATATATATATACACTAATTATTTTGTCTTAAGAACTAGTAGTTCTTAGTTAAGTAGTGATTTTTCCATTGGTCATGTTTGCCCAGTGAGCCAGGACTGCCACTTCAAAATATGTAACTAAAAAAATATAAGAAATAAATAAAGGAACATTTTCATTATTAGCTCCTATCATGGCTGTAAATTAGTGATTAATGACTTGACTATTGTGCCATATAAACTTTTCTACATCTTTCTCATAGCATATATCCTTTTCTTTGCATATTTAATAATATGCCGTGATTACAATCTTGATTCCTGTTTTTACCTGATTGTGCTCTGAATGGCTAATTCTCAGGTGTAATCAGCCGGATTTAATCAGTCTGCTGCTGTTATTTTGTATGCAGATTGATGCTGGGTTAGTATAATGAAGACATTGTCTGGTATTGTGTGGTAGACTGTGAATGTGGGTAAAGGGTTGGGTGGATGTGTGGGTAATCATGTTGGTTATTGATGGCTGCTCTCTATTAAGCTCCTCAGGTCTTAGAGTTCAGAAGGTGCTGCTCCAGCTGTGCTGTCAGACCCCGTTTCTCCTGCTGTCTCTCTCTGAAGCTCCTCACACAAACGCACACATCCTAAATTGTGGTGCCGCGGGGGAAATGTGCCACACCGCCACTGAGCTGGAACCCAAAACTAATTATTCCCTTAATCCGGCCAGAAGAGAGACGGAGAAAAAATCATTTGTGTAAACACATGGGCATTGGATCACAGAGCATTGTTCGAAAGACCTTGTTAATATCATGTCTCGGATTGTCCATCTGGAGTTTGTGAAGAGCTTTTACTGGAATTAAAGGAAAAAACAAGGCTTTACGAATGAAGACCCAGTTCTTTATAAATTGTAAATATTATTTAAAAAAAATCCTTTTTTTTTTAAATTAAGAATAAGGGATTACCTTTGAGACTGTATCCATCTTGAATTACACTTAAGACTTCTAACTTCCAACTTTTATGTAGCACGTGACCTACAATCTAATAAACCACTTTCTAATGCCTTGGACCAGATCAGAAGACTATGTTCGCTCTTGAGCCAGCGTTGCAGCAAGACAAGGGAAATAACCACAGAAGACAGAGTTATAGTTGAAAAGGTAAGTAATTTTTTTTTGTATTTCTTTGTATTACTTGTTTGCGTTGGGAAAACAATAACAACAAAAGGGAAAAACAAAATGACAGCTTCAAAACAGAGAGAAAAGAGAGAGACCCCTTTTTAATTAGCTTATTGAAATAAAGAGGTTTGAGTCAGATAAGGACTCTTTCTGTGTTATTTAGTTATGTAGTTAACTCTTTGGCAAGTCTATTAGTTCTTTACTTAGTTCTGGTACTCCTTATTTACTCAGTTTCATTCCCAGCTTGGTTTGGTTTATGGGTACCCTTAAACAACTGTTTCTTTTCACATAAATGGCATAACCAGTTCACATTCAAAACCCAAATTACAGTCATATGACTCAATAACCTTTGTATTCTTTTTTTCAGAACAATTTCAATAAAAGATGGGAAAAAAATAATAAAGAGCAGTTTGGACGATGGATTTCAGGTAAAATGTCTGATGACACTCAAATCAGAGTTCTTTTCAATTAAATGTCTTTGATGGAAATGATGCAAATAAACAGGAGTTTATCTCAGTTCAATGTCCTTCGTACTCCTGTTTCAGTGTCCAGTTAAAGAACGCAGATACGCAAATTTCGAGATGCAAAGGGGAAAAAAAACAGTTCTTGTCCACAGTTGTGATCCTATCCAGCGAAGGAAAAAAAAATGAGTACGTGTGGTCCTACCACTTCGATGAACCATGAAATGTTGTCCAAGCTCAGAGAAAACCAGGTTGGCCCACCAGTTTCCACCAATGTTGAGGACTCCTCGTTGATGGCAGAAACAGTTCTAACTCAGAACTCCAAGAAACCCCTCATTCAATGTGCACTTGTGGTGCAGTTACAGTAAAGCTAAATTTAACAAGTTGCAGGTTGCATACAATGATGCATTGCGACTCTTATTAAAAGTCCCTCGGTGGACAAGTGCCAGTCAGCTTTTTGTTCAGAATCATGTGCCCATGTTGTATGCTGTTATCAGAAATTTTGTGTATAAATTTATAAAGCGGCTTGAGGTCTCAAAAAAATGAAATCGTGATCTTAGAGAAGAGCACTGTTAGGTATACCTCTGCACTTTGGAGGCACTGGAGAAAGTGCTTATATGGACATTAGATGTACTTTTTTTTTTTTTAATGCTGTATGTTGTTGTTGTTGTTGTTTTTGTTGTTGTTGTTTTTATATGGACCTTACTGAGTCTGAAATAAAGATATCATCATCATCATCATCATCAATGTCAAGAGAGATATGGAAGGACAGGGAAGGACAAAATAGAGAAAAGGGTGGAGAAGAAAAAAAAAACAACCTTGCAAAGACAAGGCAGAAAAATCACAATTAATTACAATTAATTCCCGTTTAACAACATTAACATTTCAGATGATCACTTTCAACACAATAAATGTTTTCAGATGCATCAATACACATTTCCCAACACTTGTTTCCTTCGTTAACACATTTCCTTAACAGAAATATAACTATATTAATGAAGGATAACGTCTTAGAATGACGTATGTGCACTCGATTAGCTTGTAGCTCGTAGCACATGAGCCCGCATGGTTAGCAAAAACTCCACGTGAGCTAGATTACACTCACTACACATAAATTTAGCAAACGTACATAAACACTTTTAAACAAAAAAAATCAGCAGTCAATTTATCACTTTACTCACATCTCTTAACATATTTCACAAAAATTATACATCACAGTATGATTTAAGAACACTTAACTCCACAAAAGACTGAAAAATGCAAAAACCATAACTAAACATGGTAGCATATCGCGTTTGGTCTCGTTCTGTATCGCGTATCTTGTCAGTGTCTGCGCTTGCTTGGCCATTTGTTGAGAAAAAAAATAAGGAAAGTGTGTTCAAGCGCCAGCAAGAAGACAGTGTAAAGAAATACTCTTTGAGAGAAGCAGTCTTTATCAGCGGAAGTTAAAAGCAGCTCATAAGTGTATTTACTTGTCTCATTAGTGTTTAGCGCAGTTGTCGTTGCTAGGAAACGCTTGTTTTGTTTACTGTGTGGAGACGTGCTGATTTGGTCTCGTTCTGTATCGCGTATCTCGTCAGTGTCTACGCTTGCTTGGCCATTTGTTGAGAAAAAATAAGGAAAGTGTGTCCAGCTAAATTCAGTTAGTATTTTGGTAGACGAGTATAAAAAAGCTTAGTTTACCGCGGCAGCGGTCGCGTGAAGGCCTCCTCGTGTGAAGACCGAAGAGTGTAAAGACCATCGACTCTACCGTGCGACTCCACCGGGCAGGGACACCAGCTATAAGTATCGGATATAAGTATATATATAAGGATATAAGTATCGCTTTTTATTTCTCCTCTTTCCTACTACTTGTTTCACTTCTATTTCAGTTTTTTATAACAATTTCTTACTATGTGTAAGTAAGTTGTTGTTTTTTAACGTGTGTTTGGCAGGGTTGTTTTTAGGATTACTGATAAACTACTGTCGTTTGATTTGTATTTATCTATTTTAATTTTAGTTAAATTATGTCTGAATTTATTATGTCTCTATAGGTCTTTTATTAAGTTTTAGTTTTATTTAATTTGAGTTATTTTAATACTTCAACAAACTAAATGGAAATGAAATAATATATGTGACCCTGGACCACAAAATCAGTCTTAAGTGTCAATTTTTCAAAATTGAGATTTATACATCATCTGAAAGCTGAATAAATAATCTTTCCATTGATGTATGGTTTGTTAGGATAGGACAATATTTGGCTGAGATACAACTATTTGAAAATCTGGAATCTGAGGGTGCAAAAACAATCTAAATATTGAGAAAATCATCTTTAAAGTTGCCCAAATGAAGTTCTTAGCAATGCATATTACTAATCAAAAATTAAGTTTTGATACATTTATGGTAAGAAATTTACAAAATATCTTCATGGAACATGATCTTTACTTAATATCCTAATGATTTTTGGCATAAAAGAAAAATTGATAATTTTGACCCATACAATGTATTTTTGGCTATTGCTACAAATATACTAATGCTACTTAAGACTGCTTTTGTGCTCCAGCGACACAAGACTGCTATATATATAGGGCTATATATATATATATATATATATATATATATATATATATATATGTGTGTGTGTGTGTGTGTGTAGTTGTTTTTTGGTGTTTGACTTAGTGTTATGTTTATTTATGTTTATTATTATGTTGCTTTATTTTTTGTTTTCATTTAAATGTTAAGTTTTGAAATTTTGTTGTATGCATTTGTCATTTTTATTTAATTTTGTTCTTTTTAAAATGTGTATATGCAGTATTTATAAAGTTTTAGCTTTTAGTTTTGGATCTGTTTTTAGTTGTTTTAATACTACAATTGATTGCTTCTGTTGTCCTCATTTGTAAGTCGCTTTGGATAAAAGCGTCTGCTAAATGACTAAATGTAATGTAATGTAAATGACTTCTTTTCTTCTTCTTTTTTTAATTTCTAGGCTTTTATTAAATGAATTCACACCTTGATTTCAGCTGAATTATATGCTTACAGTAGCTGCAGTGCTTTACAAGTAACTATTAATTATTAAAGTGGCCTGAGACTTTTTAATAGACTAATTAGCAGCTAGATGTGACAGAAAGATTAAAAGATTAAAATAGAAAGATTTTTCCTTTAAAAACACATTTTTGCCCTCTAGAGCTATACATTCCATCCAAAGGGTCAGAGGTCAAAGAGATATATCTACCTATTATATGAAATTCCCCACCTCCAGATGAATATTTGTTGTTAATTAGACAGGCCATAGCACATGATGAGCAGTGCTAATGTCATATTGAGAATTAACTAAGCAATGTAGCATTTTTTTTCTACTGACATGGCAGCAATTTAAATACATAATAACCCCATAATGTGATAAAATTCTATTGAAGGTTTCACATACTTTAACTGATTTTACATGTGAAATCAGATTTATTTCTATAGTGCTTTTTCTAATGCACATTGTTCCATAGCGGCTTTACAGAAAATCTTTGTTAATGTTCATATTATCTTAATAACGTCATACCTTATAGTCACATTTAGCAGATTAGAGCTGTGCCATAATATAGTTTACATTTTGTGATGATACAAGCATTCAGGTAGTTGAGATTTGCTATATAGAATAAATTGCCCTACACAAGTACACTATATGGATAAAGTTGGACATACTTATATTTCCAACTGTATATAAAGAGCTTGGCGATAATAGTTACATTTTGCAGCCAAAAAAACTTAGGTAGTTGAGATTTGCTATAAAGTAAATTTTGCTGGTACTGTATATATTAATTAGACTGTATGTGTGCAAATACAGATGGATGTGAGATATATCCAACTTTATGCATAAAGCTGTGCCTGTGCGATAATACAGTATATTTTTGCAATGATATATAAAATCACGCCGCCAAGATTTGGTATATAATACATGTTGCTTCATGTGCGTGTATTTTATCTATGCAGATACAATGTAAAACTAAAATGTATGCAGTTTTTAATATATATGACCCTGGACCACAAAATCAGTCTTAAGTGTAAATTTTTCAAAATTGAGATTTATACATCCTCTGAAAGCTGAATAAATAAGCTTTCCATTGATGTATGGTTTGTTAGGATCGGACAATATTTGGCTGAGATACAACTATTTGAAAATCTGGAATCTGAGGATGCAAAAAAATCAAAATATTGAGAAAATCGCCTTTAAAGTTGTCCAAATGAAGTTCTTAGCAAAGCATATTACTAAACAAAAATGAAGTTTTGATACATTCACGGTAAGAAATTTACAAAATATCTTCATGGAACATGATTTTTACTTAATATCCTAATGATTTTTGGCATAAAAGAAAAATTGATAATTTTGACCCATTCAGTGTATTTTTGGCTATTGCTACAAATATACCCCAGCGACTTAAGACTGCTTTTGTGGTCCAGCGTCACATATATTATTGTTGGGTAATAATATAGTTTACATTTTTTGACAAGCTGAGCAGTTGAGATTATTTCCATAATCCTATTAAAGCCTGTTTCCACCAAAGAATAAAAAATATACAATGTAATTGTCACTTTTTATCTCACAGTTCTGACATTTTTTCTCAGAACTGCAGGATATTAATATAATAATATTATCCCGCAATTCTGACTCCTTTTCTCAGGAATGCGACTTTATTTCTCAGCATTGCAATTTTTTCCCCTCACAGTTCTGACTTTATTTCTCAGAATTGCAAGCTTATATCACGCAAATCTGACTTTGTAACTCAAATTTGTGAGTTTATATCTTTCTCAGAATTGTGAGATAAAAAGTAGCAATTACATTTTTAATTTTTTTATTCAGTGGCAGAAATGGGGTTCCATATAATCCAGACATGATGACAGCTGAAGAAATACATTAACTAAAATATGGTTTAATCTACTTTTTTTTAATATATAAACTAAATGTTTTAATCTACAAATCACACTACTTGTGTTTACATATTTTCCCTTCTCACTAGTAATTATTAATGCATTAAGAATTGAATGTGAGAGGAGAAAACTGAACTTAGACTGGCATTATCCTTCTGCAGCAACCGGAAGTGGCTAGAACTCCCTGCTCTGCTTCTTGTAATGAAATTGTAATGAGGCCGGACACACTTTGAAATGGTGTAGCCGGGACTAGGATCTTCAGGATGTGACATGCATCTCAAGTCAAACTCCACAGAGCTCAGCTGAAGACAATCCAGCATGGCTTTGTTGTGTTATCTGTCTGCTTTGTATTTCTAAACCAGCTATAGTCAATATTCTGTGGTTTTATGTAGATTTCTCTGGATCTGTTTGTATTATTGTACTGGCTTTGACAGCTCTTCATTCAAAACCTCCAATCCAGATGGAGTCTTTACACTACAACAAATGTTCGCCAGTCTTATAGAGATTTATAATTTGGTAATATTTCACAAATTACTAACTGTCACGGAGAAACAAATCCTGAAATTTTCTCAAAGGGAAATTATGCTATGAGAGATGGGGTGTGAATATCATATGAGATGTAATGTGCTGTTGCCATCTTCACTGCTGCTTGATTTATGACCACCAAAGCAAGTATGTGCATCACATGCAATTTATACACAAATATGTGCAAATGTTTGCATTTTAATTGGCTGGTTACACTAACCTGTCCTGTGTTATAATATAGTGGTGTCTATTTATTATTATTCACGCTGAGCTCACTGTGTTTGTCTTATTTCTAGTATCAGAGCTAACAGTGAACCATGATGATAGATCCGTCTCAGTAGATGTTGACCGGAGGGTTGTATACAAATTACCCCATTGACTTAATTCAGTGCTTGACAATTGACAAAAAAAACACTTTTAATAACTTTCTAAATGTGAAGATACTTAATAAATAATGTAATTAAATCAATAAAATAATTAAAAGCAGTTAATTAGCAGTTAATTATGCTTGAGACCCCTCCTGTGTATTCTCAAATAAGGTTAAAAATCTTTGAAACACCACATTTAATTTATTTCCTTCCAAAGCTGAATTAAATCAACAGCCCGAGCTGGGATGACCCTGATGATCTCTTGTTTTTAGTATTCAAAATCATTAGGCATCATAACTTATCATAACAGGAAAGCCATTAAGTCTGTTAATGTGATTATCTCCAAGCCTGAAATTGCTACACAATAGAATTGACCACAAATGCATTCAGTCATTCATTTTATTTTATTTTTTTTGTCAAACTCAAATGTATCCTGCTTCCATCCCTGATAGAAGCAAGTGTCTACTAGAGAGTTTAGACTCATTAGCATAAACTGTGTTTAATTACATGGATGAAATGAACTGTCTAATGAGATGGAGATTTTAACATAAAAAGCTTTTTGGTTTAGAGGTTAGACTCTAGTTTGAGTTGTGTATCCCATTGGGTGTGCTGTATAGTCACTGGTGAGATTTCAGTGCTGGGTAGTAACTGATTACATGTAATCTGGGTTATGTAATCAGATTCCAAAAATTAAGTAATCATAAATCGATTATATTACATTTTAAAATGTTCATAATTAGATTACAGTTACTTTTTATGGATTACATATCATTCACACAATGACAAATTATTCATAATTTATTGATTCTCCCTAATTCTTCTTTTTTTTTTTTTTTAATTTCTAAAAATCCTGCTGTTTCATACCATTTAGCTTTGAAATCTTTAGATGTGTAATGTCATTGCTGTTTTCATGTTTATTAATGTTTGTCCATGTAATACAGGGATTTCCAAAAAAAAAAAAAAAAAAAAAATTCAGCCAAACCACTTCGACATAAAATATTTAGTTGAAATATCCCTGAGGAAGTTAATATTTCAATAATTTAACAAGACATTTGCATGTTCACAGTTCTCTGATATCAATTAATGTCCCTTAGACATGCGAGTAAACCAATTTATTATTTCTATTTTTAGTGTTTTTGTTCTTTTGTTTTTAGATAAAATAATTTATTTTTATTTTACATTTTTATGATTGAATTAATGACCCTAGTTTAGGAAATCCTGGAGTAGTGAAATATTTAATGCATTTAATGCTTTTTTATCAACATATATCAAAGTTCTAATCTAAAAAGTAGTCCGAATACGTTACCTATAATGAGTAACCTAGATTACGTTACTACCTACAATTTTCATTATGCAATCAGACTACAATGCTTAACAGACTATATTATGAGGCGCGTCGTGTTTTATCCCATTATTAGGTAATGTGGTTTGATTGTGTGAATATGTTTGAAGTTATAACATTGTGTATCCCTCTCACAGGCACTAATGATGGTGTGGTTTGTTTTCTGATGGACATTAGTCCAGCAAGGAATTACACTAACCTGACAAGTGCCTCTTTCAGGATCAATTTAATGTTTAGTCTGAAGGACGGAGCAATTTGGTCAAACTGTTGTTCCACTGCAGTCGTACTCAAGGCCTTCATTGTGTTGCTGTGTGTGTGATGAGGAGTAATTAATCTGTAACTGGTGTGAGTGTCACTGCAATTAGCCATGTTATAAATCTATAGCTACTTTTTCTTCTCCCAATAAGAGCAGAAATGCTGCAATCTTATGGTAATTAATGTCCTCTCTGGCAGAATAAACGGGACTTGTATTCTGTCATGGCTTTTTAGCTGAGCCATTAACTGATAATTATTTATAATTAAATTTTAATTTAAATTTAAAGTTGTGAATTAAAATTTCCCTACATTTCACCTGACTGCAAATCCACAACATGTAAAAACTGCAATTCATTTCATATGTGAACATTTTGTATTGAAGGTCTTAAAGGTACAGTAACAAACAGCTTGTATAATTCTGTGTCTGAGAGAAGCTTTTTTGAAGGAATAGTTCACACAAAAAATTTAATTTGCTGAAAATGTCCTCACCCTCAAGCCATCCAAGATGTAGGTGAGTTTCTTCATCAGATTTGGAGAAATGTAGCTTTACATCACCTGTTCACCAATGGATGCACTGCGGTGAATGAGTGCCGTCAGAATGAGAGTCCAAACAGCTGATAAAAACATCACAATAATCCACAAGTAATCCACACCACTCTAGTCCATCAGTTAACATCTTGAGAAGTGGAAAAGATGCATGTTTGCAAGAAAAAAAAACATCAAGTAATTTTAACTTCAAACTATTGCTTCTGACTTAGTCCATAATCCATAATAGCACTTTACTTCTTCCAGTAAAAAAATCCATCCCCTGTTGTCCTCTCATATCAAAATCCATACACATATTTGTTTAGAGCTGTTTTGGCTTGTAAACGGTGCTTGATCTGTACAGATTTCTCTCCTGATTCAGACAAGATGACGTTTTCACTGGAGAAAGCATTATTTGAGACTTTGAAGAGGACGGTTGAATGTTTGAAGTTCAAAATGCCTTAATGATGGATTTGTTTCTTACAAACACAAACTTTTTGCTTCACAAGACATTAATTGATGGACTGGAGTGGTGTGGATTACTTGTGAATTATTGTGGTTTTTATCAGCTGTTTGGACTCTCATTCTGACGGCACCCATTCACTGCAGAGGATCCAGTGGTGAACAGGTGATGGAATGTTACATTTCTCCTAATCTGATGAAGAAACAAATTCATCTACATCTTGGATGGCCTGAGAGTAATTACATTTTCAACAAATTTTTCATTTTTGGGTAAACAATTCCAAAATGCTTCTCAAAATGCTTCCCACATGAGCTTCACATAACCGACCAAGTCGAAACTCTTAGCTCAGTGCTTGATTGACAGGTGAGCGGGCGGTCCTTTGCTGCTGTTTGAACGCATTCCACCTTATGGGATTTTACACTACTACTTATGAGCAGTTTCAACCACCTATGAATGTAAGTGGACAAGCTGAAGATGTTTTAGCCCCCGTATTTATCTTTGTCCAACAAGTTTTAAAACTACTGCCTCTAATGGTAAACAACAGTAATTACCTGATGTTTTTAACACACCACTGTGATTAGTAATCATCAAAATAATTGCCAATAAAACTACATTTCTGAACCAGACACCAATCTGTGTAGAACAAATGGTGATAAAACAACATTTTGCCAATAAATGTCAACAACTCTAGGCAACCGCGAAGGAAAGTAAACCAGGCAATCAATAGATGAGGTCTAGAGCTTGAGCGATTGGTTTTCACCTTGCTCATGGCAAACACATACATATATATGCAGTGTTTTGAGGCGGATGTGCATTGTTGTCTGAATGTTGAAGCACAAACTCGCTCCAGGCTCCATAACTAACCACGCTTCAGGGCTTTCAGTGGTTACCACAATGTTGCGTGTAGCTTGTTATTGAACAAGAGTGTTTGGAGACCTTGGGGTAAGCAGTAGACCCTCCCTGACAACAAGAGGAGATGTTCAAAGAGAATCTGTCCCCAAAAAAGGCTTGCTAAGATTCTTTATAAAACATTTGATTGATAGTAGAAGGCAGCTCATAGTGTAAGTAGAGGTTTCCCATGTTCACATGGACAGGGTCATGCATACAGATGGCAAGGATGGATTCCCATTTGAGAGAGAGATCATAATTATTTGATGCCATAAAGCCTGCTCTGACTTGGAAGAACTAGTCCAAAAGGGAACAAGTGATCCACTTTCTTTTAAGAGTTATGAGACATTTCCAACTTGCTTCCAACTGGTCTCTCTTGAGTAACACAGATTTAAAGACCTTATTTCTGGACACCTTTGGTCAGGAAGGATTTTCTAGGCAAATGGAGCATGTGGCATAAACACGTGGAGCTGCAGGGTGACTAATTATGTGTTGTAGTTGAAGGTTTTGGGGATTGGATTGGAAGTAATTCATCAAATAAACAGAAACTGGCTGCTTGCGAACAAGGCACTTTAATATTTAACTTGAAAAACTATTTTGCTTCAGAAACCTTTTCTGTGAAATAAATATGTACATTTGGCTTTCAATTGATTGCTGCTTGTGCCGAATGCCAGCTGAGAGCGGGGACCATAATTCATCCAAAACAGTCTCTTTGGAAAAAACTTTCCTGTGACGACATTTGCAAAATTATGTTACGCTGCTTTTTGCATGTTACGCAACACTTTCAAAGAGAAATGTCTAGTGAGTGGTGCTAAATAATTAATGCTCTCTCATGTTTGAAAATAACATACCACCTACACTAAACCTAGCCGATAATGTAAACTAGGGCTGCCCTCCTAATAGTCAACTAAACGTTAGTTGTCGAGAAGATGCTTAGTTGACCAAAATTTTATTAGTCGAGATAAATGTGCACTATTATGTGCATATTCAAGAGTTTGTGTGGAGTTTGGAAGCTGTTACCATGCTACTGAATGACATGAAGGCACCAATGCGATCATTGGAATTTTTTCCTGATAACAGTGGAAACAACTTAAAATACGCCATCGTTTTTGCTCATACAGATAAGATTAATGCATCATTCGGAACTGTAAAGGATCTACCTTTATACATGCACAATATCAACAAAACATTGTGCTTTTATTAAATAAAGAAAACAAACAGGATGCCTCCGTGAACTGGAGCACGTCACAAAAATGAACCGAAACTCAGTGTATAGGCTACTTGCCTTGGAATTATGAGAAATATAACTATAGAAAGCTTGACATGTCTACTCATAGATGAATCATTTCAAATCTAAAACAAAAACTCTCTGATTATGTAATGCATATGAAAGTGTCATTTCTCTCTGAAGATGCCTCACTATACTGTGGAGATGGCGAGCCAGCATCCTCTTTGTACATCTTTGCAGCCGAAACACTGACTGAGAAAGCACTAGTTTAATATCTATTAAAATAGGCAGCGGCTATTTGCACTCAGTGTAAATAGCAATTAAATGCTATTAACACTAAGTGCAAATAGCATATTTTTTAGCGATAGATGCTATTTACACTAAGTGCAAATAGCGATGGATGCTATTTACACTAAGTGCAAATAGCAATAGATGCTATTTACACTAATTGCAAATATTTTTTTTAGCGATAGATAGGCTACTATTTACACAAAGTGTAAATAGTAATGGATGCTATTTATACTGTGCAAATAGCAATACGTTCTATTTACACCAAGTGAAAATAGCAGTATTTTTTAAAGATATGCTATTTACACTAAGTGCAAATAGCTATAGATTCTATTTACACTATGTTAAAATAGCAAGATTTTCTGCTATTTATACTACTTATTGCAAATAGTGGCAATTATCTGCACCTCAGTATTGTCGTACATTATAAAACAGTACGCAATAATAACGTATTGAGTGTAAATTATAATTTTAATTCAAATTATTAAATGCATTCCACCTTATTGGGACAATAAAGCCCTCCCTACACCTACCCTAACCCTACCCGATACACTTATTTTCAACTTTTTGATTATTTCCTTAATTTTTATTTAAAAAATGCCTTTTTGATGCAATATGAGATAAAAAAATAAAAAAAATCGGAAAAAGGCGGGCTCGAATTCGTGTTAAAAAGCATGTGTCTTACGAACTGCGCCACTGTAACAAATGCTGAACAGACGTCTTTTACTAGTGTCGAGTAACTCAATCACATGTTGGTGGGCGGAGTTAATGTAAATAGCCTTTGCCAACAAGATGGGCTATTTGCACTTAGTGTAAATAGACACTCCGATTAAGGTATCTCCTTGCTATTTTTTCTGACAAATTCAAAGTCATTACTTTTTCCAATGTTTTGCAACAAGCTTTATGCCTGCACTTGATTGCGGAATAGGCTATAGGCTGATTATGGTTTAATATTGGCCTAAATGTGTGATTAGTCGTCATTAAATTAATTACTATTAGTCGACTAGAAATCTTTAGTCAGGGGCAGCCCTGATGTGAACATAATGAAACATGATATAAAATGGGTAGATTACTTACGAATTATAATCTGTTACCAATTCCAAATTAAAAATTACAAAAAAAATGTAGTTAGTAACATAATCCATTACATTACACGTCTACTGTACTTAATTTTTTGGGACCTGATTATGCAATCCAGATTACATGTTATCAGTTACTACACAGAACTGGTCATAACATAGTACTGTTCAATCACAACGTGTGTGAAAAGAAATAAAAGTTGTTGTGGTACTGCCACTAGTGTTTATTTCAGCTGGAAACTGCAGTGAATTTTGTATTGGTATGTTGGGTTTTTTTCTAAAAATGTAGGCAGAGTCACATTTTTTCCAGCGAATCTAGGTTGTATTCATCGGTGGGGCGTCTATTAACGCAGTACCAGAGTGTTTTGCACCTGCCGGCATCAGGCACATGAAAGGCCTTAGCGGAGGGTCTCTCTCATCTCACCCAACACAAATCTGTCAGATGCTGTATTCTTAAAATGTGGTGGGAGAGATGGGCAAGCCGCCAGTTTAGACTGCTTCAGAGTTTGCCATAAGGAGGTCATGAGCCAATACATTTCAAACTGAATGAATACACTGAAGATATCACACTGTGCTGCGAAATTCATTTTGTTGGGGTTCTCAATAGCAGCAGTACGTTTGCACTGTCAGAATCGATCAGCCCTGATAGAATGTCGAAAAAACAGAACAAATGTGTTTATAGTTCTAAGAAAACCTGGCTGGCGGGATCCTAGTCTAGTTGAAGCGCAGCATGGCTTCGGTTTTTCAAGCCTCAGCACAAAGAATCATACAAAAATAAATGTTTGCTAAACAATTCATTCAGATATCTTCATCTATATGACTTATTTCAGCTAGTTTCTCTCTCATTAGTGTCTCTTCACCCGTATGCATATCATCTCTCTGTAAACAGCATCAGGTCTCTATAGTGGAAGATTGCATTCTCAGCGGTCTGCCGGCTTCCCCATTGTGATTCAGAGTCAATATATTGTTCAATGAAATTAAATGAGCTTGCTTGTCTGCCTCTCTCTCGCTCTTTCTCCTCAGCATGCTGAAGTGTCCTTTTTCTCTTTCACCTCTTACTTCCCTTCCAGTTATTTTTCTTGCCCATAAACAGCATGCAGAGATCATCTCAAATGAGCTAGTATCATGATTGAGCTTGCTAGGCTTCATGTATGATGGCAGTCCGGCATGTTCTGGGTTTGAAATGCATGAATTCATCTTGTGATGAGAAGTAGCTGTAATACCCTGGGGCCTGGAGCTCACTGACTTCAGCGCTACTTTAGATGTTTTTGCGTATTGATCATGAATAATAACGAAGAGCAGTTCTTGTGGTGAGCCAGCACTCAACAGCATGCAGGAAGGATTACTCGAGGATTATCTAGTTGTGTAGAAATGTGGTCGACTCCAGTCAGTGGTTTAGTGTTGGCCTTGTATAAATGATTTAGAATACTGTGCAACGGTCTTTGCTGTATCTGGATAGTCCAAGGCTGCATGAACAGAGTTATCTATCTGCATCCAAATATGTGTGGGGGGAAAAAACACAATTCTGTTATGACTGGCCAACCTGTGAAATTAAAAAGTACTTTACTGTTGGGTTTAAGTAGGGTGTAGAATCAATTTTCACTCAGAAATTGCTAGTAAATTTCAAAAACAATTACACTTTGAATTAAACATTACATTTTTAAGCAGAAAAAGTGATATAATATTTTCTCATTTTCTTAGTATGAGTCCAGTATATATTTTAAAACATGTTCAAATGGAAAACATTTTTTTTTAAATTGCAGTGTTTCACAGTATTATAGTTTCTATTGTTTTGATTTCATTTTGATCAAATAAATGTAGTCTTTGTGAGCATAAGAGAGCTTTTTAACTTTTTAATGGTAGTGTGTATATGTACATATACATACACGCACACATATTAAATATATGTATTCAAAACAGTTCCTCTTCTCTTGAAATAATATTAATTTTTAATTTTCTATTTAAAAATTCAATTAAAATTTTCATTAAACTGGTTTATTTAAACTGTTGTGTATATATATATATATATATATATATATATATATATTTTTTTTTTTTTTTTAATGGTGTACTAAATTAGAAAGATATGCAAAATAGAAGCATTTTCCTTAGGTCTCAGATGTTTGGACTCTGTATATAAAATATGCAAATACAGAGATGACAGCACCTATTTTTCATTACTAATTAAAATCTCTTGCAGCACCTGCTATTTCTTGTCAAAAATAATATCATAAGTCTGACTGGCTGTATAATACAAGTCACCATTCAGGCTTGAACTGGTTTTTAAAACCACCTGGCATTCATCCTTTAGATTAGATACTCAAAGTTATGGAGTTAATTATAGAACCACTGGCAGAGATGACATAAATTCAATGAGACGAGATAAAGAGAGATAATCCGACTTCAAATGCGTGCTATTTTTATAACTGCACTAACTTACAGCTTTAATTAAGGGAAGCTCAATAAATTCGCTGTGTGAATGAAGGATGAAGGCATTCAGTGGGGTTAAGGTGAAACTCTGATTGTAATTGGACAGTTGACCTCTAAGGAGACTGAGGTATTCTGGCATGTAAAATATGCCACACAGCAAGAGGAGGGTCAGAGGAGACCGTGATTACCTGAGAGAGTCAGTGTCCTTGAGCCCTTGTGTGCTGAACAGAGAAGTTGTCAAAGCCTGTGCCAGAGGAAATTGTTGATACAGCACCTGCACATCTGTAATCACACACTGCCTGATTAACAGCACACAGATAGTCTGGTCCAGATAGCGATGTATTCTGGACAAAAGTTACCAAGTTAGTCTGACTGAGATGAGTGAACAGTTTGTTTCACTTTAATAACTGACATGTCAAAATAAATAAATGTAAAAAAAAAATAAAAAAAAAAATCTCACAGACAGACTAAACTGATTATTTCACTCATAATAGGGGTGTGCGATATTTATTGTCTGCGATAATATCGTAATTGTTGTTTTAACGATATGCGAGCTGACATTATGAAGTATGTCATTCACTTTGCAAAAAATGAACAAAAACACATCTTGAGAGTCCAAAAGCGTTCACTGCGTGATGAAGACTATTAAAATGTGACATTTTTACAAAGTATTTTTAAGAAATCCTCAGTGACAAAAAACATGATTCGCGATCCACGCTCCACTTCCTGATCTGAAATGATGGTTCGCGAATCATTTGATTTTAAATCGGGATTTCGGAGCGGGTTTGTGAATCACTTGATCGGAACTTGACTGGAAAAATAGTCTCCAGGTGCATTTGGAAATGTTGTAACTAATCATCTTGTAAAGAATGTTGTTTCAGTTCTACTGAGTCTGAATTATCATATGCAGTGAAAGACAACAATAAAGAGGCACAGTAAAAGTTTTTTGCAACAAACTCAACTGATTGGCTTCTTTCCTTTATGATTTCACATCTCAGTCTCTTGAGACCTTAGAACTATACATGAACTATACCCCTTTCCACAAAACAAACACAAGGGCATAGAGTTTAGTAGGGACACTAGGGACATGTCCCTATCAATACCCAGCGACTACGAAATTGTCCCTAGCAATAATTTCGATCAAACAATTAAATATGCGTAACTGCTACTGCTATAAATATATGTAACTACTGTTGTTGTAATTCCGGCTACATCTGAAATAGGTCATACCATTGATATTACCTGAGAATTTAACATAAGGTAGCCGAAGTGTATGAACATATGTGCACTGTTCAGCTGAATGATAGTTTACCCTCTTTATATTGTTATGCTGTTTGGTGTTCAACTGCTTCTCTCATTTTTTTTTATATTGGCTCTATATAGACTAATATAATCAGATACAACAATAATTTCTCAAATATGTATTACAATATATACTGATAAATAATTCATAGCATTCACTTCAATGGTATGAGATGACTGAATGCTTTCAACTGATTTCCTATTAAACTGTCACCAACTGAACTGAACTGCAGTGCTCTAACTATTAAAAATATAGTGAATTAAGCTACAAACTCGATCATAATGCTCAATGTTTCCATCTAACATGCATTCTGAGCTGCAGCTCATCATATTAATTGAGGGTTTCACTAGTTAGCAGTAAACCGGTTACCTCACCTCGATATGTTCGTAGATTGTGTATCGCGAATCTTTTGATTTAGATCAGGACTTCAGTGCCGGTTCACGAATCATTTGATTTAGATCGGAACTTCGTAACGGGTTTGCAAACAGCTTTAAAACGGAAAGTCACTTACAATATGAGAATAGATGAACATCACAAAATCTGACCAAAATTTCTCATGTGTACATTGCCAAAAAGCAAATGACATCTTCCTAAGAGTGACAAAAACAGCAACTCGCTTCAGTGTCTGACTTATTTTATAATTATATCCATAAGCTTTTTGTGAAATTTGGATTAACTCATTAATCTCTTGCTTGACAAGGCAGCAATATAATGTAAACGTAGCGGTGGCACAGTCTATGCTAATTTAACCATGGCACGTCTATTTCTTAAGCATCAAATCAGCATATTAGAATGAGGATCATGTGACACTAAAGTAATTATGCTGAAAAATCAGCTTTGATCACAGGAATCAAATTTAACATATTTAATTAAAAAAGTTATTCTAAACAGTAACTGTAATAATATTTAACGATATTACTGTTTTTACTGTATTTTTATATATAGAACATATAGAAATATATAGAAAGAAAGAGAGCCTGTAAAAGAGGGAACAAGCTTCTCCCAATGAGATTTTGCTTCTGATACCAGACCTGTCCTGCCATTTAATAAATGTTAATAGAGCACAACTGTAGAACATGCATGAGGAGTTTTGAATTTGTATCTCTGTCAGTTTACAAATGGATTTCTTAATAAGCTCTAACCGCATACAGCCGAAATGAAATTAAATATTCCTCCTAATGATTACTTAATGTCATTGTGATTATATCATTCCATATAGCATCATTCCAGCATAATACAATCATCTTACTCCCACCGACGCAGCCGTATAATGGTCTAAGGCCAGAAATGTTAATATATCTTGCTGAATGTCCACATGGTGTTTGTTACATCACTCCTGAACGGGTTATATGTAGAATTCTCGAAACACTGGTTATTAGCGAACCAGTGGCCATTAAGTGAACTGCAGCCAGCAAAATATTGGTTGTGCTTGTGCACATGTAAGGTACAAGCCTACTCAGGGAATTTCTTTTTCGTTCCTTGATAAGTAAAAAGAAATTCAAAATATCTTTACAGTGATATATACTGATAACAAATATCCAGATAACATCCACACTGACGAGAGCAGTGTTTAGAAGAATATGTGAATATGTTGCATGCTTTCTTCTTAATAGCAAAATAAACATACAAGAAACATGACAGCGGTGAGAAAGCAGCAGTTAAGAAAGCATCAGATCATAGCGATTTGGATATGTTTAAACCAGCTCTGCAATTCATCAACATAATGTCAACAGATAAGATAGTTAAAATTACACTATTATGATTATAAAGTATAACTGAAACTATAGAGATCGGGCTATATTGTATAGTTATTATCAAATCAAGTTTTCCTGCAAACTTGTGCTGTAATAAAGGACTCAGTTATGTGATTGTTTTTAGATATTTGTGCCCATCAGATCTCTTTAGATTTTAAAACTGTCAGACATCAGTCTCCCAGCATATCCTCCTCTCACTGCCATGACAGTCGAGCTGAATAATCAAACAGAAAAAGAGCCATGCAGAGCGGTTTTGCATGAGGACAACAGAAAGAACAGCACAGTGGTTTCTAGGTCTTTCTTGGAAATGATATGAATTTCAAATGATATCTTCAGACTGGAGATAGCTGGAAGGCCGGTCGCTGAGAAGTGAGGTTGTCCGACCAGACGTTTTCAGCTCAGCTTGAAATCTACATTGTCACATCATCTTGCTGCTTTCAAAACTACACAAATATGACATTTGAGCACAGGCTCAGCAGGTTTGGAGAAAATCTTGTCAGTCTCTTCTCCTGCTGTCAGTGTTTTCATTATTCATGCCATGAATGTTGTTAATTATACAAGACACACGGCAATTACACAGGAGCTGCCTTTTATCGTCAAACTAAAGTTTGGTCAGATGACAAGCAAGATGATGCAAAAATGGCTTAGGAAAACTTTTTAAATTAAAGATTTAATTTGTTAAATTTGTATTGGGGTGTTATATTCAGCATATCACAATCTTACATTAACATTCTTGACAGTTGCTAACTTACTAAAGTGATTTTGTGAAAGTATAATTTTTATGTAAATGCTAATTATCTCAGCTGGTAACTAAAAATACATTTAAACAGAAGAAAACTAAAGTAACTGCAATGTCTTTACCTCCAGGTTGGTAGAGTTAGGGTTTCATAGTGGTTTAACACATATACACATATGTATAAAGGAAGATAGAGAAACAAAGTATGTGATGAAGACGAGCCCACCAGCTCGCCTTCGGGGGAAAAATGTGAGTCCGTGAAGGGATGTAAAAACGATGGCTCACTCGCAAAAGCACTTCCGTGCAAGGTGGAATTTATTTACAGTGCCAGAAAGATTGTCCACAGTGAAGAATATATACAAGTGCACCTAAAAATGACAAAAATCCAAAGTATCAAATAAACAACAAAAGGGAAAAATAAA
>JAFVLL020012317.1:0-22439 GCA_021397915.2 Tor tambroides | reverse complement strand
GGGACTTTAGGCTGGCCAGCATTGGCATAGTAGTTTGCGACAATGCACGCTCTGAGCTTGTCCATCATTCTCCTGGCCTCATTCAACCTCTGAGGGAAAAAAAAAAAAAAAACAGATAATAGTTCAAATTTTAAAACTTATCAAGTGTACTACAGCTTTAGGTGTTTACTTTGTCTCAAGTACTTTGACTTTTAAATTAAGTGTTGACACTGTACCCATAATTGAACTTAAATACAGTTTCTTACTACTTGTTGCACCACTGATTAAAGTACTTCTGGACTAACAAAGCACTGCTAGTCCCAAAATATAGTGAGTACTGGACAGACGATTACCTGCCCGATGACCTCGATCTCATGCTCTTTATTCTTCATTTCAAGAGAAAACTGATCCTTGATGATCGCTTCAATCTTCTGCACCGCAGCTTCACGGGCTGGTAAAAATCAAACATGCAGATTAAAAAACAATGTGTGATACTCTACATCACTGTTAGGAACCTAGTCTTACCATTCTGCTCTGCCACTTTACTCCTCTTGTTCTCCTGCACTTGAGTGATGTCCTCATAGTCAGGATCTTTGTCCTCTATTTTCCTTTTCACCCCAGACATGATCACTCATTGGCTGGACTGCAGACACAGTACACAACATGCCACATAAACAACAACAAACTCGTACAGGCACACACAGGCTGAGTCTCAAAACTTACAGCTGCTTACCTGCTTGCTTATAATGTCTAAAAATGCGTCCTAGGTAGGCAGCTTGTTAGATTTTGAGACACAGCCCTAATATATGAGCATACAAGTGTGATTATATTTCCTTGACAAACTGATATTAGTTGTTGCAGAGGTTTAAAAACAACTAACAACAGAAATAAGTCGCTGCTAATCTGACACACATAGACTACGCTAAACAAAACAACAGCTTTTTAAGCAGTTATTGCACAACTCACACCACTAACGCTTTTCTAAACTGCGCAAAACGTGATGTAAACACGCACAAAAGTGGTCAGTGTGTTTATTTACACGTTAAACCTACGCTGAATTGGCTGGCGAGGTGTTTAGCCGTTAGCTTCGGTAGGTCTCGCGCACACGAAAGTCTCGCGCGGACACACGAACTCGTGCAGGCGCGTTCCCGCTCAGGAAAGAGCGCAGCGAGCGCGCGGCCTACATTAGCGAGATCAGGGGTTTGAAGCTGGGATCCAGGGACCCCCAGTGGGCCCGTAGAAATATTTAGACGGGAAAAGTGTTAAATAAATAAATAAATATCACATTACTTTAATGAATAGGAAACATACAATGTAATGATTATTAGAAACCTTTTTTAACAGTATAAATTGGGTCTTTAAACAATAAACTCAAACAGGATTATCTTTAAAACTTTTAAATTAAAACATCTAAAAGACTGAAAACCCCTGAGCTAGGAAAACATTATTGGGCCAGTAACTGAGCAGAGAACTAAAATATTATTATTAATATTATTAATATAAATATATTAATATATTATATGTTCAAATGAGCTGTTTTAATTTTGCAAATATCTGCTTCAGATTTCAGTATAAATTCAATGCGCACACACTGCCTACCTGCCGCTTAACATCACACATTTAGGTTTTCAGTTCATCTCACGGATCTGCCAGGATCAAAAAAAAAAAAAAAATATATATATATATATATATGTGTGTGTGTGTGTGTGTGTGTGTGTTCTGTTTACATATAGTCCCAATAGTGTATTTCTGAAAAATACAATCCGCCAGGAGACAGTATATGCTAGAAAATAGATGGAAATTTTGAACCTAATTTACTGAGTTAGGCCATGCTATACCCAAGTCTGACCAAAGGGTGGCGCTGAAAACCACATTTACAGCAACATCTCACCATAAGTCATGTTTAAAAAGGAAAAGGCACACATCTACATTTCAATTTTTTGGCAACTACTTATAAAAACGACTATTGCAGTATACTGCAGTATTGTGATGGTAGATAGTAGTTGTATGTTGTTTCATCAACATTTCTCCTATTAATTTAGGTTAACTTGATGTGTTAAAATAACAAACTAAAACTGAAATGAAAATTAATAACTTATATAGTCATATATTTAAAAAAAAAAAAAAAAAAAACCTAGTAAAAATGAAAAGAAAAACTAAAATTTTAACTAAAATTAAAATAAAAACGGAAAATGTAAAAATGAAAAATGATTCAAAATATTAATAAAATTTGTAATAGTATCTCACTGTTACTAAAATAACACTGTTGTGTACCATGATTAAAAAAATTGTCAAGAGACATAACATTTTCGTATTTTTCATTCCCACTTAGGTATTTACAGTTTCACATTCAACCTGTACCTTTTCCTTGTCTCTTAAAATAGCACTTAAAGTGATAGTCCACCCAAAAATGAAAATTCTGTCATCATTTACTCACCCTCAAGTAGTTCCAAACCTGTATGAATGTCTTTGTTCTGCTGAACACAAAGGAAGATATTCTGAAGAATGTGGGAAACAGAGCAGTTCTGGGTCACCACTGACTTCCATAGTGTTTTTTTTTTCCTACTATGGAAGTCAATGGTGCCCCAAAACAGCCTGGTTACAAACTTTCTTCAAAATATCTTCCTTTGTGTTCGGCAGAACAAAGAAATTCATACAGATTTGGAACTACTTGAGGATGAGTAAATGATGACAGAATTTGAACTATCCCTTTAAGTCATCCGTTCCAAGCAGCTCTTTACGTATCAATACGTCAACACTTCAGCCTTCATCACCCGAGGGGCTCTGCTTTAACTAATAATGAACATTACAAGAAACGCAAACATTATGGGAATTCACATTGTCATCATGCTTGTTGCTTTTTATCCCATACTTCCATTCATAAAGGAAACTTGTCATTTGTCATGCCAGAGCAAACAATTTCATTTAGCTAGAATCAAATTTTACAAAGGCAATGTCAATTTTATCATGCAATTGCAATGAAACATTGTCTCAGGTAGAAACCAAACCACCAAAAGTGACAATAAATAAAAAAAATAAAATAATAAAGTAATAAAATTAAATAAAATACAAAATTAAAAATAAAGAAGAAAACTTGAATGAGGAATCAGTGCTCAAGGGAAGGTGATTCTTTTCTCTTCTGCCTTTCGCTGATGCTTAAAGAAAATAAAGTTTTAGAAGTCAGCTTTAATAAGGAGTCAACAGAATACTGCTTTTTAAAATACATTATTTTGGTCAATTTGAATATGCCTTCAGCTACCAATAACACTATAGTACTCTCTGCTCTGGTAAAAGATTTTTACAATATTTAAATACATTCTGCAGATTTCCCCTCAACATTAGCACAGAAAATGCATAAAGTCTGGGCCTATAGGCATGAGCTGAGACATGTACATGTACGGGGCAAACTATTTGGGCTGAACTTAAAAGCCTTGACCAGTTTTAAAGATGGTCATGGCTCCAAAACTTCCAGTAAACTGTAAGATATAGTTGCTTTTTTTTGCTTTTTACAATGAAGAGCTTGGGTAATCGTTCATAATGGGGAAGCAAACATTATTTTAAATTATGAGTGGGATTATGTTTTGTATCAACCTGACATATCTTCACCAGAGTATGAGGAATATAGCTTAGGTTTCCTTTTGAGGAATTTCCATAGAATCTTGAATAATGCACAAGCAGTCCAAGGAATGTCCGTTTCCGTAACCACAAGTATGAAGAGGGCTGTACAAACACATTCTTCATGCTTCAAGATATTCTGATGAACAGTTACATGAAATGACAACATAAACCATTGCAAATGAACTTTTTTATTGAGGCACTTTTGCAATTTTACAAAGTACGGTTTATTATTATTGTTATATTTGAAACATGTCCAATACTTCTTATACTTTGGACTCAGGCTCAATTACAGCTATAGTTGCACTCCACTGAAATGAAATGGTCCGAAACTGCACTTTTAGGAGTTTCTACTGCAACAAAAATACCAGGTCATACTTATGAATGAGTTGAAAACCAACTCAGAGCTTGGACCAACTGTGTCCATACAATCCTACAAAACACCACATCTAATCCAGATGAACATTATAAAGCTGGGTTTGAAAAATTGTCATTTTTTTTTTTTTTAAAAATCGCATAATGGAACATACAGTATGTTGGCAAAACATTTACAAAAAGTTTAGACCAGTACAGCTGGTAATAATCAAAATGATCGAAGGACAAATCAACATTATGTATATGAAAATATATAAATAAGTATATACAGACACACTTATGTTTTTGTCATTGCAGGCAGAAATACAGGAGATGCAGTGCTTTGGGTAAACTAGCTGCCAGCATCCTGCCTGACACGTTCAGATGAATTACACAAAATTATTCTGACAGTTAAATGTCTACTTCCAGTACTGACAAGTACTAGAGCAGAGACTGCAGTTATCTTGCTGCTAAACATGAAAACAGTTCCAGGTTAATTTGAACAAGCACAACCATACACGCAAACACAAACTCAAAAATTCAGATGCTATCTACAGCTATGAGACTGTTTACAAAGCACAACGTAAAATAACACAGATAACATTAAAAGAGTAGAATGTATTTACATTGCCATATATTACTAACACTAGAAATACAAGTGCATGATTGGGGCTCTGATAAAAAAAAATAAAAAAAAGATCAGAAAGGCACGTCCTGGTTGTCACACTAAAGATAAGGAGACGCTTAAATACAGGAAAAAAATTAGTTTCACAGCTATACGGTTCATCAAGAACCTATAAGAACCTGACGTGACAATTCCTTGACCAAAATCAGAGCTGTCCATCACTGAGGTGTGTGGTTTCCAGCCTTAGGTTTTCAAACGCTTAGAATGCAAAAACCTCCTCATGAAAACCTCATACAGCATGTCTGATGTAGTATTTAAGTGCTTTCTTTTACTTAATAAGCATAACATGATGTAAAAAGAGTAAATAGCACATTAAAATCACCCCAAGAATAAACCTAAAAAAGTTTCTGTCTGCAGACTTCACAAACGTTGTCAAAATGCAAGAATAATGCTACAAAATAATATAGAAATAGTTCAAGTTAAAGGCATAAACAAATGCACATTTACACAAATGCACAAAAACGTGTGGGAAAAATTACAACAAAAAAAATATCAGAAAAGAAAGAAAAATATTACAAGAAGTGTGCATTTGTGGTGTCTTTTTATCAATACAGGACATCACTGCATTGCATCCATTAGATCTGACATTACCTCATTCTCTGAATGTATGTCAGTTATGAGGAAGGTTATGTTTGACATACTTCCTTGTTCCAGAAAAAAGTCTGCTGACTGCTGTCTTACAGATAATAACAGCTATGGCATGATGATGAAATCAACTGTAGCAGTTAAACACAGTGCATGTAGATGTATATATGTTAACTGCATAAGTAAAAGAAAAATAGCAGTTGTCACTATGCAAAGTTGTTTTTGATATGGATGTAAGAGTCTACAGCTCCATGTTTGGGACAGTCTAGATGTGCGTTTGCAGATGCTTTCAGGGTTTGTGTTGTTTTTCGCTGAAACGTTGTATGGTAACACAGCCATGGTAGGAGATGGGACGAGGCATAGCAGGCGTGCATGTGATGATGCCGGAGGCCGGGTCGTAGCACACAATGTTGTCAGAGGCTTCGCCGTTTTCTCCTCGTCCACCCAGGATGTAGATCTTTCCATTACAAACAGACATAGCGCAACTCTCCTAAACACACACAGACAATAATAGAATCAGTATATGGGACTAAATGGCAGGAACTTTGAGGTTTTCACTAGGCTTCAGGTACCTGTCTGCTGAAGGTGTGGCCCACATGCATCCAGTGGTCCTGTGAAGGATCGTAGCAGTAGATGGACTTGGTGAGACCACCGCATACGTATATGAGGTGATTGAGAGAAATGGCAGAGATATTGGGTTTGGTGAAGGGAAGAGATGCCTTCAGCTGCCAGCTGTCTGATTCTGGCTCATAACACTGGACCTGAAACACAATGGAGAAACGTTGTTTTATAATCTTGAAAAGTCTTAAAATTCTAAACTTTATAAACTATTTCATACTAGTTAGTTATTTTAGTATTATTTATATACTATCATTGTAATATTCTGAATCAGTGTTTATATACATGCATATATCATTTTCATTTTAGTCATTTTGTATGTACTTATGTCATTTTATCCTATTCTGTCAATAGTTTTTTCTTTTGTATTATGTACTGTATTAGTTATTTAGTTATTTTTGTCACTTTGACACTTTATTTAAATGAGGAAAAAATCTGTGAAGTACTTTACATAAGAGAATTTGTCAATGAATCAAATTAATGTATATAAGTTGCAATATATATTTATATATATATTTTTTCCCGCAACCATCATAACCTCCTATGTGCAGAAATTAAACAAACATTTCTGACTTCTTGAATATGCAGGTGTTAAAATGGTGATCAAACACCATAGTCATAATCTCTTTGTAAATTCCTCGTAGTCATCAGCACAATATCCTATTTAATGAGATGAAAGCAGAGAACGAGCCCTGTGGGCGAAAACCAGAACAAAGTAGTAAATCTAATATTTGCACTCTTCAGTGCAAACAGTCTTTCTCTGTGCTGGCTGATGTATAGATTTAAGAAAGATTGACAATATGGATGTCACTGAAGACACGCACTGACAGAGAGTAAAGAAATATTGTCAAAGAGACACCATTTGGAAACTCTCCGATGACAGATGCAGCACTTATATGGAGGAACATGCAACATTTTGAATAAGAGAGCTTTGTATTAAACTATATTATATCAGATCCTTCCCTTTCATGTTTTTCTCTTTCTCTCTTTCTGTTCCAGATGGCAAGTAAAGAATGCAGTAATCTGAGCACTGGAAAATCAATGAGAGAAACCCATGTGAGATGTTACCCGAGATGGCAGCAGTGTCTGAGGACAATAAGCTCAGAATGCAGGCCCACCTGTCCATTAGGTTATAGACCACCTGCACAAAACACACATTCACTACCCATCTGCCGTTAGCAGCCCTTCTGTTCAAAGAGATGCCCATATTTTAGGGGTTACATGAGGACCATTACAGGTGAGTTCAGCAGGACCCCTCTCATACATTAATGTTCAAAAGTCTAGGGACAGTAAGATTTTCTTCTTTTCTATTTATCAAATAAATTACAGTTTCACAAATGTATTAAGCAGCACAACTGTTTTCAACATTGATAATAATAGTAAATGTTTCTTGAGCATCAAATCAGCATATTAGAATGATTTCTGAAGGATCATGAGACACTGGGAATAAACTGAATTCACTGGAATAAATTACATTTATTAAAATAAATTAAAAAAAAAAAAAACTTATTTCAAATGTCAATAATATTTAAAAAATATTAACATTTTTACTGTATTAATGCAAACTATTTTTTTTTAAATATAAAATCTTACTAACATTTTTGAATGGTAGTGTATATGAGAAAAAAAATTAAAATTAGTCAAATATAAGACACAAACATTATGAAAAGCCCTAGTGAGCTGCCTCGCTGGCTGTTTGGATAGGCAGCTATCTACTTAAAAAAAAGCATTGTAACAAAAAACTAAACCAAAACTCAAGTGACAAATGATCCATATGAAACCAGTCAAAAATGTCTCCCATCCTGAGTGATCAGACTGGTCTGTTAGCTGGTTTTGGTGCATGTTTCAGCTAGTCAGGCTGGGAGAACAGCTTTACCAGCAAACCAGTTCAGCCTAAGCAAAGTACGCCGCTCACTAGGGCTGAGAGCAGAGCTGGTATGACAGGTTGGTTAAACTCTCTGCTGTTCTGGTTATGGTTTATTTGCTCTATAAAGGCATCATGTCAAACAGGAAAATTAGATGACAGTATCATTAAGACAGAACGTGTCGTTATTGCATGTAACAGATGTGCAGGTTTTAATGTGAGTACTTTTTTCTAGCCGAGACAAAGGAAGTTTGTATTTGATAAAAGGCCTCACCTAAACAAAAAGAAAAGATTTTCCTTTTCAAGACAACTACTCAAATGCACTATTGCAGGAAGGGTCTGCATAAGTTGCACTATCAGTGTTTTATATAAAGAACAAAGACCAAGTTATGGGTTTCATAGATGAGCTCTGTCTAATATTATACTGAAGGTGTGTTTAGCACTCACACACTCACCTTATTGGAGCAGCTGTTTTCACAGGGTTCTCCTCCAATGACAAAAAGCTTTCCTGCACAGCTGGTGACCGCCGGGCAGGAGACGGCTTCTTTCGTGGGGGCCACCTCAGTCCAGCGGTTGGAGAATGAGTCGTACACCTCCACATTACTGAGACAAGACTGCCCATCATAACCTCCAACTACATACACCTGCAGGATACATACACAGATATGTTTACCTAACTATCTAAATGAACACATGTAGATAATCCAACCCTAAAAGAAAAGTTCATTTTAGGGGAAAAAAAGAAATAAAAGTGAGTAATAATATTTTAAGCTTTTTTTTTTTTGCATTTTGAAAACGGTAATTTTGTAAATGGTGCTTGATCTGTGCATATTTCTCTCCTGATTCAGACAAGATGGCTTTTCACTAGAGAGAACGATATTATGGATCGAGTTCTCGTATTTTAGCCAGAAGCAACAGTTTGAAGTTAAAAACATCTTAATGATGGATTTGTTTATTATAAACATGCAGCTCTTTGCTTCACAAGACATTAATAGAAGGACTGAAGTCGTGTCAATTACTTGTGGATTATTTTTATGTTTTTATCAGCTGTTTGGACTCTCATTTTTGACGGCACCCATACACTGCAGAGGATTAATTGGTGAGCAAGTGAAACTCATTTACATCTCGGATGGCCTGAGGGTGGGTAACTTTTCAGGCAAATATTCATACTTGGGTGAGCAATTCCTTTTTAATGTTTACTTAATTAATCTGCAAATTATTCTATTACTAGAACAATAAACAGTGACAGAGCTAACATAAGCATCCCTTTTTTTCCTGGCTTTGGTGTTTCTCTGTAGCCGTTTAAAGACAAGCACTCGTCGTATCCTCTCCACAAACAGCTTTATCCTCAAACTGACACAGCAGAGGAAGTGTGGAGGGGCCACGACAACAACATAATGACACTGACCCACATTAAAGCTGTTCAACAGGAAACCTGTTCAACAGAGAGGAGAAACAGGTCGCAGTTGCCTAAGGCCTAAGATCATGTGTAACGTAAACACACATATAGAATGATGACCTCTGACCCAAGAGGCTAAAGTTCTCTTATTCACACTCTCTGATGATTTAAACCCTGTTCCACCCTGTCTTTACTGATTAAACTGGCATTCATTCCCCTGAAATCCATAACCTTATATTTATTCATTAAAAGGAAAGTAAATGTATCCATACCAAAATGTCAAATGTGCTTCTTCCATGATAATTATATATATGGTGATTACTGGCTAGTTCGAGTTGCAATTTTGCTTGGTAAAAAAAAAAAAATCAGATCAGTATTTGAACCCTGCCGTCTCTGCACGCTAAAAACTTGCAAGTCATTTTATAAGGAACTGCACAAACAAGATAAGAGAATGATGGAATGAAATTATGTAAGATATGCTATCAAACATGATTTCCTACCATCTACCTGTACATGCATTCATCATTGTCTTATCTTGCTTGAACTGTTTTTCAGCAGAACACTAGGGGTTCTTCTGAAATGTCAAAGAAAGAGACTCATTTTTCAAAGGGTCACCACCTGAACTTAGTTATTACGTGGTGAGTCCAAGATGGCTGCCTGATCAGATGTGTTTGTGCGAGCTCTTGCACCAACTGTGTTTAGACAGAGCAAAATACTTTTAGTTAATTGTGTGCTGTGTGCGTTTTGTTACACCTTTGACTTAAAGTTTTCCCCTGTATTGCGTTGCCATGGGGTGTAAAAGTGGTCCTTTGAATTACTCTTCGGTCGATGCTAATGTGGCTAACGTTAGTAATAACGTGTGCTCACCAGCCAGCGGTGGCCATGATTGCGTTGCTTCTTGTGCGAGCGAGGAAGATATGTTCACTTTAGCTGAAGAGGAGCTCCCTGCATTGCCGATCACCCCGAGTAAATCGCCAGTCACAAAGAAAAGAGCAAGTGATTTCACTCGAGCTGACATCTCATCACAGCTGTTAGGGATAACACAGCTGATCAACAGCCACTCAGATGGAACAGAAAAAACATGTCAGGCATGTCAGCTGAATTGAAGGCCATTGCTGAGAAGATTACTAGTCTTGAGCGGCGATGATGTTTTTAACCCAACAGGAAGTCGGTTATTTTGAATTATCTCGGCAAATTTTGTGTCGTTTTTGCCATTTTCAAGAGTTGTATTTTAATGAACTCCTCCTAGAGATTTATTCAGATCAACACCAAATTTGGTCAGTATAATCTAAAGCCCTTTGTGATGTTAAACTGTGAAGAACTTGAGTTTGAGTTGAAGGGCGTGTCTGTGGCGGCCTGAAAAAATTCGATGTTTTGCCATGAAACAGCAAGTTGTAATAATTCAGCCATACGATGTCTGATCTGCCCCAAACTTCACGTTTGATAAGAGTCCTGAACTGAAGAGATCTAAATGTCTATATTGAGTTATAGTCATAGCGCCACCTGCTGGCAACAGGAAGTGACATGTTTTACGCTGTAACGAACTCCTCTTAGAGATTTAATGGCATCAACATTATATTTGGTCAGTCTAATCTAAGGGCCTTTGCAATGTTAAATTGTGAAAATCTTGAGTTTTCATTAAAGGGCATGCCTGTGGCAGCGTGACAAAGTTCGATGTTTTGCCATGAAGTTGTTGTAACTCATCCATAAAATGTCCAATCTGCCCCAAACTTGAAAGCTTGAGAAAACAGGGCTAAACGCAATTCTATCTACAATTCTCCATTTTGTCAATTTTTACTCAAATTTGCATGAATCTAAATTGAATCTAGCTGATTTGGATACTTTCAGTAAGCATCTTGGTAATCTTAATTCTATTAATCATGATGAAAAAATTTAATGTGACTCACCAATTACTGTCGATGAGGTTAAGTAAGCAATTTTTTAAAAATTCTAGCCAGGTTCATCAGGCAATTAAAACTATTCAGTTGTTTTCTAATGCTTCAGGTTTGTACCTTAATATATAAAAAAATTAAGATATTAGTCTTGAAAAACTCCTCTTTTTTAATCTGTAGATAGTATTCCCATTAAAAAAAGCTGTTAATTATTTAGGTGTGGTCATTTCAAAAAGTGAACACGATAAGAGTTTCCCTGAATTTTAGCGTCAGAGGTGCCTTAGAGGTAGTTCTTCTGTCAAAAGCAGAAGGAATGTCTAGACTAACCTATATTGGTTCAACTATATATTTAGACAATAAAACTGTTAAAACTATTGAACAGATTTTAGTTCATATTTTAATGGAAGAACTGAGTGCACTACATTCGTAAACCTGTTGTTATAAATCCCCTTAAAAATGGTGGACTTGATTTTCTATATTTCTCTACTTTAAATAATACTCTCAAAGTTAATTGGTTAAAATTTTGTTTGAAAAAACCTTCTTTGTGGAATTTTATTCCTAGTTTTATTTTTGACCAGCTCTTTTTTTACTAACGTGTGATTATAATTATTTGAGAAATTGCCAGGGAAATCTGCCTTTCATGCTCAAGCTTTGTTGTTCTCATGCCCTCATGTTGTTCTCAACCTGTATGCGTAAATGTTAACAAAACTTTTGGGTGAACTGTTTCCTTTAAAATGGAAACTCATTTCAATCCTCCTTCTAAAGAGCTACAAACATCCTGAAAAGTAAGCAAATGTGTCTGTAAACAACTATAGAGGAGGATGGGCACTGGGCGGGCACACACACACACGCACACACACACACACACACACACACACACACAGGAAAAGAGAGAATTACAACAACCATTTTCCAGGAAAAAAAAAAGTCTCAAGAGAGCATTTTGTGTATGTGTCTCTCTCTCTCGTTATATGTACGAACAGAAAACATGTATTACATCCAAGCAGGCAGCACATTACACCCCCTGCATGTGTAATAAAATGCATGTGTTTAAAATATTCACAAACTCTCAAAATAAAACACCAAAAGACTATCATAAAACATGAAAAACCCACAAACAATTCACAGGAAGTGAAGCATGATTCTCCATAAGACAACCACAACACACAATAACTGGGGCAGCTAATTTCTACAAATCTATCAGTTAAATGGCAACAGCACAATCTGATTACAGCTGTAAACATTTGATCATAACAACAGTCCAAAACACGCACTTAAACCCTGGTTACTAAAATGTGGAATTTGCACACTTTTTTTTTATTTTTTGCACTTATGTAATGGTAAGTTTTGTGCTGTAAAAACTTAAAGCTTATTTCGCTTACTCCACTGCCAAAGTGTTTTATCTGGTTTGAAGCATAAACCACAAAAGAATTTATTGCATATATGCTTATTGAAAAAAAAAAGCCAAATGGGTAAGAAAAAATATTTCGCCAGAGTTTAATGTATTGCAAACGTTAAGTGTATCAATCTGCGATATTTGAAGCTAATTATGGAGAAGAAAGAGAACAGAAAATTTGAGTAATTTCAATACAGGGTTAATTATTATAAGGAAAAACAAAGGAACAAACAGGGGTGGGGATGCCTAAATAAAGCCAAAATCATATTTCTCCATCAAGAGCCATTCAAAAATAGCCATTTATTTGAACCAATTAAAATGATTTTTCCTAAGCAACAGTTAAAATACAAATATTTACTTACATTAGATGTTTTATTAATGCAACACAAAGGTGCAAATCCTGCATAATTTTCTCCATACAGTCACAATGCACTAAAGGAAGTGTGCTTTTGATTTAGGAAATGGGACACTGGGACTGGAAACACACATAGACACACGCACACCACTCCCTCTCACCTTCCCCAGTAGGACGGTCATCTTGTGTCTCCATCGACCCTTATTAAGAGAGGCCACTCTGATCCAGACGTTGAGCTGAGAGTTATACATCCAGACGTAACTGCTGTTGATGCGTCCACCTGTAAATAACAACCACAACATTAACAACAGCATAAGCAAGCTGTGTGTGTGTGTGTGTGTGTGTGTGTGTGTGTGTGTGTGTCAACCCAACCATATTTTAGGGACAAATTTGTAACCAAAAACAAGCTAAAACTGGCAAACCTTCCCTTTGGAGACACTTGAGAATATCCTCATTAGTAGTAAGTAAAAATGCAAAGGTTTTCTGTGAGGGTTAGGTTAGAGTATTTCTAACTGCTCAGTATAAAAACAATAGAAGTCTATGGAATGACCCCATTTAGACAAATGAATGTTGTTATTGTCAACAAAAAACTTGTTTAACTGAATACATCTGAAATAAAATAAATTTTAAATATTTTATATGAACAATTTAAAAAGCTGCTTTGGCAACTAATTGAAATAAGTTTAAATACTAAAATTATTAAACCTAAAAATGATAAAAAAAAATAACTATATATATATATATATATATATATACACACTCGCTTCTGGGTTTTCGCCTACAAAGTGACATCATAGTTCCACCACTCTATATCATAACTAGTTACCTAGCTGGGGACTACTTTCAGGCGCTGCATCATATCATTGCGCCTGCTGCACCCATGGTACGGCAGCAAAGTTCCTTGATTATTACGCCGGAATGAGAGTATAGTTCCTAGCCATATTGGCCTAGAAAAACGCAACTTTCCATTTTCCGTCGATCTTAGTACACGATGTAACTACAGAAGAGTCAAACTTTAAATAGGAAAATTATCGAAACTCTTTGGTCATTTTTGAGCAAGATGCTAATGGTCTAATCCGATTCAATGATCTATGCTAAGCTAAGCTAACAGTGCTACTGCCAGACCCGGAGATCGCCTGAATGGATTCAAAAATGGTAAAACTCAACTGTTTAACTCTAGGGGAGTAGTAAAATGAGCCTATTTTCAAAAAAAGTGGAGTGTTCCTTCACTAGCACATCCACTAAAATTACCTTGAGACCAAACACTGCAGAAATTGGCTCAAAAAAGTGAAGTCAGTTCTGAGCATCATTTAGTTCATCAATGATATTCATACATTTTTAACATTGTCAAGATACTTTTTCTGGCCACTGTATAGCTTGTTTATTAACCACTAGCAGTTCGTTTGTGGTCAAATATTTCAGCTTTGCAAACCCACAAACAGGTTATTAATTCTCAGTTTCAGGCAACACCATGTCTGTAATTACACAAACCACAGTGCTTCACCTGTGCTCCTGTTAAACAGAAAAGCTCCCTCTGATCTGAAAGTCCTTTCTTGTTGTCATCTGTGTTTATCTAAACCCACTGAGGGCTGTTCTATTCTTTGTCACTTCACATCTCGGCCAAATGGCTGGTTATCATCCAAACAGCAGGTCTGAGACAAGCTCTGACAGTCCTTCTCTCCCACACACACGCTCAACACCTGGGAGCAGGCTGTTCCACTTTAATTCTGTTTACAGACTTAGATAATGAAGGTCTGAGAAGTGCTCAAATAGCATATGAGGCCCTTCTTCACTGCCGTCAAAGTCCCTTCAAGATAGGTCAGTGCCCTAGATGGCCATCTTGGTAACGCCTTTATTCAGCTATTTTTAGTGCAGGAAACACTGGTATCATAAATTTAGCCTCTTTAGCTCATATTAGGGAATGTACATGAGTGCTGAAGTAAACAAACTCAAAATAACCAGCTTTTTTTGACTGAAAGGCTGGGGAAAATGAAAAAAAGGAAGCTTAAAGATGGAAAAAGAGGAGGTAGAAAAGAATTGAAGAACATTTTTGAGGAAGTGCAAGCGGCACAACAAGAACTACAGTGCTCATAAACTCCATTAGCGGATTAGCTGAGCAACTGTCTGGTAAACAAAGACAGATTCAAAATCTCTAATTAAAGAGGATGTGCTTGCTTTGTCCTCTAATGCTGAGTAAACATAATAAAGACTGGCTCCAGTCCTTTTGGTTGGCTCTTCTGTCATAAATATCCCTTGACAAAGACCATCAAGCCTTTGTGACATTCATTCAGACTGAATTACCAGACAAACCAGCATTTAAGACGGAGTCTGTCTCCAGCTGACACTTTACATGTTGTCACTAAGTAGTCAAAACCTGCAGGTGAACAGTTAAGCTAGGCATTAACAGAAACATTGCTGGACACATGCTGAAGGGATGCAGCTTCAAATCTATTTTGGACAGTCCTGAATATTTTAGAGGCATCATAATCATTTGGACTATTTTTAATGATAAAATGTCTTGGCAATATTATATTACAGCCCAAAATATAATTTTTCTCAAACTTCATAACATTTCTAACAAAACCATTGCAAAAACCAGTGATAAATTGTGGCCTAGGGCAATATGGTCAATAAGGAAGCCTCATATTAAATAAATTAAAAACAGTTTTATTCCTTTCCTCTTTAATCTGACATTTTTAGTTCATTGTTTATTTTTCTACCAGACCCTGATGATATATATTAAAAATCCTGAAAAATGAGTGTAATTTGAGTTTAGCTTGTAAATAAAAAGTTCCTTTGCGCTATGAAATGGCACAAATGGGCTCAGCCCCAGATATGATTTATGTTTAGTGACGGGTCGGCCCTGTTCATTAGCCTCCTAAAATGGGCAGCTGTGAAAAGGAAACGTCAAATTAGTGTACGTTCATTTAAAATGTCAAGTTGTAAAAGAGTGGTCCTCTTGGTCAGGTTTGGATGGAATGATTTATGGTTTTTCTAACAGTGAGAAGGCAAATGGAGACGTTCTTAGAAACACTGCACGTGTCTTTTTGCTGCTGACTCAGATCCTCTGCCTCAGAGAGGAACTGACAACCAATTATGTCTTCCGTCATATTTCAACACTGAAATTAACTTAACTTGCTCGTCACAGCAAATGACGAAATGATCAAAATAAAAGTGCACGTCTAAACGAATGTAGGCAGTGATGTTGCAGTGAACAGCATTAAATTCAGACATTTCTCTTTTTCAGTTCATCATTTCATTGCAAATTTATATAACTTTCTATCTTCTGTGTAACACAAATGAAGATGTTGCGAAAAATATATCAGTGGTTTGAAAGTCAATGGAGTAGAAGAAAGAAAGTCATGCAGGATTGATCAACATGCAGGTAAGTGAATCACAGCAACTTTCATTTTTGTGCTCTGCTGAAGAAATGCAGACACAGGGTTCCTAGGAAAGATTATTTAGCATGTAATGTAATATGTTAATAACATGTGAGCTGTCCAAAATAGGTACTTTGGTGTATTTTAAGTTACTTTACTTGTACATGCTTTGATTTAATTTGTATGATCAGAAAGCAGCAAATTCTGCATGATTCTATGATGAGTGCATAAAATAGTGATCTTAAATTTATGAAGTATGTATGGAATCACTTGATCTGGCAGGCTGTGCACTTACACTCTACAGCGGAGATTTTTGTTATCCTTGAAAGAAATCCAAGAGTAATGTTTATCAAAGACAGCTGAACCACCGTGCCAGTAGGACATGACTTTTGACAGAAGAGAGGCACAGATTTAGTAAGAGGCCTCTGAACTTGACGCTGGAGGCTTGCCAACTACACGTGCACGTGAGAACAGCAGTAAGAAGTGTGTGTTTATGAGTGTGTGAGAGACAGAGAGAAGGGCAAACCTAACACGTGAGAACACGAGTGCGAAAACACAGCTCTATTCATGGAAATCAGACACACAAAACACACTCCATACTACTTCATGTTTTTAAAGCGCTGAACAATGGCTCTAGAAGGAGAAGAATAAGAATTACACAATTCAAAATTCCACATTATGGCATCCAGCTTGTTTAAACAAAAACACACATGAGCTGAAAGAATTTAGGTCAAGTTTAAATAAAACGTCACAGATACAGAAACTCCTCAAATGCATGGCCTATATATATAGCCAGTGACCTTGAATGACGTGATGCAATAACTTCACCAACATCTACAGCCAAAAACTGCAGATCATTCCTGGAACTATTCTGAAACCCTTGGCGCAAATACTCCCCCAAGATGCTGCTCGCCCATGCTAGTTAGTTTAAAACGTCCCAAGCACTCAGCCAATAGAACGCTGGAGTTTGCCAGTGAGAACAGCCCTTGACACACTAGCTGGCCACAAAGGCAGCTGTTGTTTCCGATTTTCCTCAAATCATAAACAGCTGTTCCAGAAATGTCCTCACAAACAAGGCATTTGCTAAAAGCCCTTAACCCGTCACAGAAAACCCTGGACTAATTTGTCCAACCCATCCAAACAACAACAGAATTTGTTAAATGAAGTGCAACTGAACAATGAATTTAAAAGTAGATGCTTACATTTTCTAAAGAAAATTTGAGTGGTGCTTGCTAGAGATGGTTGACTACTGGCACAATTTTTAAGAGCCCATTCCCAAGTATCTATGATATTTTGATCCCCATACATGGTTTGGGTCCTGTCTTCAAAATTGAATTATTTTAACAGTTTTTAACCTGTGAGGTGGTATAAAGTTGGATCACCTTTCTTCAGACTTCACATAGCAATAGTCCTGTCAGTAGGACACTTCAAATGTTTTAAGGTAAAATTAAACAAAACAGTTCAAATTGCAAAAATTGCAGTTCAAACTGCACATACTGTATGAAATTTTTATTAGATGTCATTTATGTTCCAGGCAGACATCAAAACACCTCCCTAATGTGTAAATCTGGGTGAATCTACTTTTATAGGAAGTTCCACATGCCTGTGCCAACAACACAGCTCAAAAGAGTGAGTGAGTGAGTGAGTGAGTGAGTGTGTGTGTGTGTGTGTGTGTGTGCGTGTGTGTGTGTGTGTTCAGGTTCCACACAACTAGTCACTTTCTGATCAGTCACTGTGACCAAGTACAGGACACACCAGCCCCAAATTACAGCGCATTTCACCATGTCCTAACCACACTTTATCAGTTTCCAGCCTCAAGTCATTTTTCTGTCTGCAGTTAAAACAAAAATACAGCATTATGTAACAAAATCATAAAGGGTGTTTCATATACAGCTACGATGAGCGCTTTGGACCAATGAAGTTTCACTGTGAAGTTTCACTCAAAAACATAAAACAAAATCATTTGTCACATAGAAATAAAAGGGTCTAACCTGACACAATGATATCATTGCGGAGGGCGCACACTGCATACTCAGACTTGGTGTACTCGGGGTGTTTAGCAAGAGATGTCCACTCTCCCGTCACGGGGTCGTAGCATTCTGTGTATGGCAGATTGAAACCCCCCATTCGCTCACAGCCTCCCACCACCACAATGACCTCAGAGAAACCAGTAGACCTGCAGACAGGGAAAAAACAACAATATCAGATAAGCATTGGCTTTGAAGTGGCTACATCATCAGAAAGAGGTTAAGCTTCATTCTTGCTAAGGTACAATGAGCTTCCGCTGCGATTCATTGGAGAATGAATCCTCTTCCTAGACAGAGTCACAAGTAAGAGACCCACATAACATAAATTAGTTTTTTTTATTTCTAGACAATTAAAAGTGCATGCATTTAACCAAAACCCTAAACCTACAACACTATGTGATAAAGTTCACATTGAGTGTCTGCAGAGCTTGTTTATATGTGTGCAGCACAGAGAAATCTGAAGTCCTGTACAGTGAATGTCTGTGCATTTCTGGTTTGGGCTGTATGTGCGCATTTTTAATCACTAAATCATTTTGAAATATTATTTTCAATAAAGTCACAGTGGTTATATGGCTGTCTCTCTGCCAGCAGAGTGGAATGTCTGAAAGCAAGCTCATACATTTTCAACCCCAATACAAGATACTGACTCCAAACACAGATAACACCTCCAGAACACAGATACTGCTTCTAAATACAGATATAGACCCCATATTTGGGTACTGACTCTAAAAACAGAAACTCCATATCAAGATACTGCCCCCAAGTACTGATTAAACCTCCCCACATCTGACTCCTACAAAGATACTACCCTAAAAATACTTCCTCCAAAACAGTTTCCCTAAATAAATACTGCCTCCAGAACAAGACATGCTGTCACTAAACAAAGACATGTTTTCTAATTCTGAGCCTTCTTTTAAATGGATACTTTCTATAAACAGAAGTGCTTAATGATATCAGGCGAGTGAGAGTGTAGAAATGGACTATATTTGTTCTAAAGAAAACGTGAGTGGTGCCTGCCCATGCAAAAGTCACCGCAACAATGCCAGGATGTTGTTATGTGGTTGCTAAAGTGTTTTGAGTGGTTGTTAGTGTGGTAGGTGATATTCTGGTCACAAGATATGGCATCCCTCCTGCAATGCAAGTATTTTTTTTACTTCCTGGTAATCATAAATCTGACAGCTTTAGCTGCACAATTTGAGCTATCATTCACACAAGTAAGAGCAAAAAAAAGGAGATGAATTATGCGCTTAAGTTACTAAGGTTTAAGCCCAAATTATCTACTCTTCAAATGGAGGAGTATGTCTCATCCTCAAAAGTTCAACACAGTCCATTGAAAACCTGTTTTCAGTTTGTCCAGTTTCACTTTCTCTGTGAATTGCATAGAATTTTAGTCCCTCACAGGAAGTAGTAGTATATATTTATTTAATGCCATTTCAGCATCTTAGGCTTTTTCATGGCAAAAACAATTACAAATATCCCTCACAGGAAGAAGAAACTATTTGTTTTTTAAGAGCAAATCAACTTATCGACCAATTTCGGGTCACAAATGTTTGCGTACCTGCGGGGTCTGGTTCGTGGCGACATCATCTCATTGCCAAGTACGTGATAGCGACGTGCTTCGTGCAGCAGCTGGTAACATTCTGGAGCATTCTGGATCAGTTTATCGCCTTCCACCTGCAAAATATTATCACATTCTTAATGCTTGACCTTAATCTGGCTCCCTTATATCTGCCTTCCTGTAGAGTCCAGCTATCTTGTTTAAATAATCTTGTTGCATTACGACAATAAGGAAAGAGCTTTGACTTGGCAAACATCAACACACCTGCCGATAGTTTTCAAGTGAACCCCAAGATCTTGATTAACTGGTTTGAAATGTGTTTGATTATCAATGGAACGAAATGCTGCACTCCATTTGTACTCGGAAGTCGGAAATTCCGAGTTCACTGTGTATAGGAACTTTTCACTGGAACACCCCCTCAAGCTGGAGTTCCGACTCGGAAACTCGGAGGAACCGGAACAACTTTAGAATCCAATATGGCTGCTCAGTGCATCAAAAGAAGTGAAATAGTAGTTATATACTGTTTATTAACATTTCTGTTTGTCTCAGTAAACTTAGTGGTGCACACAGTACTATCCATGATACTTCTGCATTATCTTTGTAAAATGTTGCTTTTTTTTTATTGACTGGTATTGAAGTTGGTTTTCCAACTTGGGTACTGGAACGTGGTCAACTCTGATGTGACATCATTCTTAGCTCCGACATCCAACTTCCAAGGAAAATGGAATGCAGCCACGCTCTACAACTAGCCAAATCTCAAGGCCTTGCTTTATCTGGTTCTGTAACTTTAGGACCAAGCCATACCCAAGGTAGAGTTCATTTTCACTTGAGGTCACTTTAAGAAACAAACCAAGGCTGATTTTATGATTCTTTGATCTCTATAGAGTGCTGCAGGGATGACGTTTCTTGTGTTCATTTGTGAAGATTGTCATGACGAACAAGACGTGTATAAACTTTTACATCAATTTCTAAACTTTTGTAAGTCATAAACTTTTGTTGGTCACCGAACTTATTTTCTGCAATAATCCAACAGCCAATGGAAAAAAAAAAAAAAAAAAAATCCCTTTCAAGGAACCAGGGTGATGCTAACATTTGGTTTGGCCTACAAAAATATGTCATCTCTGCAGCACTCTGTAAACATCTCAGCAGTGCATTTCTGGATTTGCTGAACTAATAAAGAGCTTCTCGTCCTGTTCAAATGAATTTGAATGTACCACTCACCGTCTGTACGAAATAGTTTGGGTGCAGGAGAGGCAGTCGGACATGTTGTAGTAGATCTTTCAGCATGGGTCTGCGGTACTCCACGCCATGGTAGACCCAATGCATCACCGCCTCGAACACCACCTCCTCCTTGCCAATGGACAGCTCATCGCTGGCCAAGTATTCCTGGAGCTCATCCTTGTGAAGGTCTAGAAACTCCTCATGCTGAGCAACTTCTGGAAAATTCTGCAAGGCAAAAGCACGGCAGCGACAGGCCAGCTGTTTGAGAGAGTGGGCGTCTGCGAAACGCTGGATCCCGAGGCAGTTGCAGGGGTCCAGCTGCTCTTCCAGGAATTTTGCACAAGCATCCCGCAGTGTGGCGATCTGGAAAAGGCTGGAGGTCTCAAAGAGGAACTGGACATTGTGGGTGGTGATGCAGGCACGACCGGTGTAAACATACTGCAAGAAGGTGTCCATAGCGTCAGCCTGGATGCCGTTGATCTCCACAAGCATCTCACGGCTCTCTCTGTGGTCGTTGCAGAACATGGCACGGAAGTAACTGCTGCAGGCCGACAGCACGGCACGGTGACACGGGAATTCGCGACCCTGGACGCTTATGATCACGTCCGTGAAGAGGCGGCTTTCGCGGAACTCGTTGAAGACCTGAAGGACGCTCTCAGAGTGAGAGGAACCGGAAGAGAAGTTGTACACATCGCTCAGGGTCTTAGATTCCATCTCAAAGACTTTACGCTTGATTGCCGGCGATTCCGGCACACCACCAGAGTTCTCATGATTCAGACGGCGACCCAGAATGAGCACCATGATTGTATCTGATGAGAGCCCTTCACCAATAAACAATCACTATCAACGGTTGCAGGAAAACGATTGGTGACCATCAACACCTGTAGAAGAACAGCATTTACAATAAACAAACACTACATTAGTGATATTAGTACTTCTTGAGATTAGCATTACTATCTATGCTGCAACACACCAGTCTGTAATTTTCAGGTAAACCCAAAGACCTGTTTAAGATGTGTTTCCAGAGAACTAAATTGTGAAGGAAATATTGACCTTTTGGCATTTCATAAAAAAATGTGGCCAGGCTCACACTTTCAAGGAGGCATTTTGACCCAGACGTGGAGGCTAAAGATCAAGTTCATGCTCAAGAGCATCTCAATAGTAACAAGTCTTTTGCAAATCTAGCATAATTATGTACCCCATCTGAGTGGCCTAGGTGAAATATATTTTTTATGAAATATATTTTAATGAAAAACTGAAAACCATCCATTTTGATTTGTTACCAAAAGCAAATCATTAAGTAACATACTATACATCAATGTACAATTATTATTCATTATATTAAGAAAAATGTGAACTTAAGTGTTATTTTAATTGTATTATGAGTGTTCTACCAAGAGTCAATTAAAAAAGCAAAAAAATAAAAACAAACATTTTAGGTTGAAAAGCAAATTATTGCACAATCATCACAGAAAAGAAAGGCACTGAGTTCATAAATATCTGAGAAGGTT
>JAFVLL020012316.1:49095-75061 GCA_021397915.2 Tor tambroides | reverse complement strand
GTAACTAAGGCTGAATAAGAAAATTGTTACTTTTGGTTTGTAAATGACTCTCAAATTGCATTTTATTACTGTATTTAAATTTAGCATTTTTGTGTGTGACCTTATCAGTTCAGCAGGTTTCACTTGTAATGCAGTGCAAACTTGTTCTTAACTGCTTTTGCATCACAGTGCAGATGTTTGCATTACATTTTACAACTGGCGACCAAACAAAGTACCAAAATAATCATGCAAAAGTAAACAAAAGTGTCTTTAACATCAGACATCGAAATGTATTAATATTATCACGAATTATGCAAAATGTTTATCATCTCCAGTATTGATTTTAGAAACATTATTTCTTTTAAATGCTAACTTTGTAGCAAACCACCTATGCATTAGCCATTAAATTGTTAGTTGCATTTGATTATTTTAATTTAGCATAGCTGTACGTGATCTAATCAGAACAAATCTGCAGGCCATTTTTTGAGTTTGGGTTATGAACCCCTGCTTTACGCATTATCTCTGCAGTAACCTAGCTGTTTAATGGTTAACCTTATGAAAATGTCTTGCAGATTAATACTCTAATAATACTAATCACCATTTTATCTGCAAAGCAGTATAAATGAAACAGAGTCGATGTGCAAATCCAAGGCTCATCCTAAGTTTTCCCTCAGCACGACTCCTGCTTAAAATAGCTTGGCTTGCGTTTTAAGAACAGGCCTGTGTATCAATCAACAGAAGCGCGCACATGCACAATTCAACACCCAGTCTGCAAAAATAGATCATCACACTGAGTTCTGGCACGTTGAACAAAAATATGCCATGGCAGTGGAGAAGAGCATGCATTTGTAGCCGTTTCATCAGGATCTATAGGCATCCTTGACCGGTTTTAAGGTTTGGTGAGATCATGGGTGCATCTAAAACAAGAGACGCAGTCAGGTGTGATGTCAGGAGTGATTTTTGCACGGTTGGATAGAAGTGTTTTTGGTTGGTCATAGCGTGGCCACCTGTTATTCCACAGGGCAAATTCCATTAGCATGTTTGGGGTCACAGTGGACACCATGTGCATCCAGAGGAATGTCCCACCGCCCACCTCAGAAGACACTTCCTCTTTCCATTCATATAAAAGACCCTGGTGACCACCAGCAGCGTCCAAACGGATTACGAACCTTGAGATTTGAACCTCGCCAACTAGGAAACACAACAAGAATCATGAGTACTGCTGCTGTCCAGCAAAACCGGCCTTTCAGCAGAGCCGTCAGAAAGATCAAGGTGGCTTCGACGGTGAACAGCCTCGCCAAAAGCTGGCAAAGCTGGGCGAACAAACACACCGTCAAGCAGGACACGATCCCGAGCGGATGGATGCCTGATACCATCATTGAAGATGCAAAAGAAAAGCAGAAGGAGAAGAGTGAGATGAAACTCTTGGTTACACCTCGTGTGGTTTCGGTGAACAGCGAAGAAGGTGCAGATGACCAGATCAAGACCGTAATGGTGACTAAAGCCATCACACCAAAGTGTAACGAATACGAGAAAAACCTAGTGAGCGTCATCAAGGAGAAGATCAACACCAATCAGCTCACATCAGAGGACACCAAAAACTTTCTTGGTAATGAATCTCCCACCAGGAGACGCTACTGTGGTGGGAAAGCAGGAACTTTGGCGAAAGTGCTCGGACGGAAAGAGGAAAAGACAATGGGAACTCGAAGTAGCAGTTTAGATGCCGAGGACAGTGGTCTTGGGGAGGAAGCGTCTCTGAGCGACAACAGCGATCAGAATGAGAGTGAACCAAAGAAACATGTCAACAGACACAAGGTACGTTTATCTGTATAATTCATGCTATATTCTATTTGTACTGAGTGCAAATAGCCAAACTAATTGGCAAAAGCTATTTTCACTAACTCCGCCCACAATTAGAACTGCTCGCTTAGAAATTATAGCTTTAGTTTAAATAGTGTATTACTTCTGTTCACACTTTGTGTGAATAGCCTGTGTGGCTATTAGCACTTTGTGTGAGCAATTATTTTTGTTTGTTATTTTTATACTGACTATAAATCACAACAGATCAAAATTGCATTGCTGAGAGAATAAAAAAAATCACGGAGATAAGTCGCATTGTTTAAGTCACATTTTATTATTAAACTCAGAAATAATGTAAAATACCGGTAAAAAAAGGTTAGAAACATAAATACTATAAACATGTATTTTAGTGCTCCACAAAAAAAATCATTTCAATTTAACTTTATTCATAACAGAACAAAAAAAAATATAAATTTAAAACAAACATAAATTATAGTGCCATTCAAAACTCTATACAAGTAAACTTGGACATATCTGCGTGCTCGGCGTTAAAAGGCGAATATTAATTATAGCGCATTTTAGATGACAAATTTTAAAAATATATTCTATTATATTAAGGTAATATTCTAAAAAATGCAGTACCTTTTTAACAGTAGTGTAAATTGGCACTGCCATATGTTTTCTTATTTTGAATGTAATTTGGTTGTCGCTCCTTTTATAAGAGAATCTTATTCTGTTCACACTGAATTCAGTTGTTATGGGAGTGAAAACTGAATTCACTCTTGAAAAGTTCAGGTAGTGGCAGCCACATTTACATTTAAAGGCACGTGTCTTTTCTTGCATTTTGTGATGTACAATAAAAAATCAAAATAAATAAATAAATAATGATAAGTAAAAAAAAAAAGAAAATAGGGTGGGGAACTAGTGATCGGTTTTTGTTTGGTTGGAGGCAAAATTAATTTAAATGCGGTTGTCTCTTTTCAAATACTCACAAAATCTATAAATGTGTTTTGATAGGGAATCTTTTGATGTTTCTGAATGACTTTTTGAATGACTGGAATTGCTGAATATGATTTTTTTGGTTGAAAACCAAATGAGAATCACAGCTAACTGCAAATGAATAGACTAAGGCTTTAATCAAAAAAATGAATTCTTGACCACACAGCAGTGTTATTGTAATATATAGATGTTTTCCTATAAATAATAATTGCAAGCTGAGATTTATAGCTCAAGTCACAGTCCAACTATACTTTCACGGCAGCATAATGTTCCATCATAGACTCAGACATGTTCTGCCGCAATGGAATATATGTAAATAAAAACAGTGATGGATCATTTACATCTGACCTTCAAAAAGCAGCATGCTCACCCTCAACTTGATGAGTGAGATCCATCACAGCTGTGTCACCGTGGTATTTGATTCACCAGCTTGCATTTCACAGGACGCATTTGCACGGGTTCAGATGGCACCCATGTGAAATAAGTGCCCCTTGAAGACATCCTGAGAAATATTTTAACAGTAATGCTGAGGCATGTCAGACAGACAGTAGTGTAATGTGACTGTCCGGTGACAAGCCTGAATAACATGTGAATCTTGTCCTCTCAGATTAAAATAGCCACGATGAACGACTTGAGGAGCAAGTGGCAGCAGTTTGCTGAAAACCACATTGAAGGTCAGAAGCTCAACCCTTTCAGCGAAGAGTTTGACTATGAACATGCCATGGCTATTCGACTCCAGAAGGGCGACGCGGGATACGGGCGGCCCAAAGAGGGATCCAAAACAGCCCAGCGTGCCGATCGGGCCCAGAAACACATCTACCGTGAGATGGAGGAGATGTGCTTCATCATACGCGACATGGGCCAGTGGGATAAAGAGGGTCATATCTACGTCACCTTCGGCCGCCTGTTCGACCGCTACGTCAAAATCTCCGATAAAGTTGTGGGAATTTTGTTGCGCTGTCGCAAACACAAGATGGTGGACTTTGAGGGCGAGATGCTCTGGAAGGGCCAGGATGATGACGTTATAATCACATTACTAGTTTAATTTTCTGGAAAGTTGCTAAGTTGCCATGTAAAATTAGTAACTAACTTATTTTATTTAACTTATGTTACCTTCATTTTTCAGTTGTTTTCAAAATACTGTAGCTTTTCCACTAAAACTTACTTTTTCCAACAAGTTACATGTCAAAATGGTGCATTGCTGTTTTTTACACATTGCAAAAGCTGCGCAAATTTGAAAAATTGTTTTGATGTTTTGTTTTTGGGGGGGTTTTTTGCACCAGAAAAGTAGTTATGGTCTCATGAAAATGTGTATAAATAGTACGCCAAATAAAAACGAAAACTCGTGGTATTGATACACAAAAATGGACTTTGGAGTATATATATGATACGAACGTGTTTGGCGTGCATATAATACGCAGTTTTCGTGTGCATATGATACGAAATTTGTTGGCGTGCATATGATACGCAGTTTTCGTGTACATATGATGCGCATCTACCCCACAACCCTAATCCTACCCATCGCGTAGCATATACACGCTAAAGTCCATTTTTGCATATCAGTACCACGAGTTTTCATTTTTGTTTGGCGTACTATTTATACGCACTTTCATGAGATCGGGTTCTTATTGGTCTCAGCCTCAGACGTCACGCCCATGGAACGTTGGCTAAACGTCTGATGCATATGGCACACTTTTCTGGAAACACTTCAGGAATGTCGAAGTTGTCATCTGACTGGTTGAATTAAACAGGATTTCCGGGAGACGCAAGTGTTGCGTTTATGTTCGGTCCGCCAGGAAACAAAGATGCCATGGCGCCAAACCCCCCCACAAAAGAAGAAAGCCGTCGTGTTTACAAATGTGACGATGAACGCTTATCAGGGTCAACTAAACGCTGGATTTTCAAAAGTATGTGAAATATTTAAAGTTTGTGGCATAGAATCTTTAAAATACATCCGAGAGTTTCACACACCGGCTTGTTATTGTGGCGACATTTCCACGCCCCGAAACGTGACGCTAAACGAAATGAACTATGATTGGTTGTTTGACATGTCGGTCAAACGGCCTAATGGGCGGGCCTTGGCCAATGAAAGCGGCCATCTATTCCAGACCTTCAGCCATCAGTCTGAAGGTCTGGCTACGCGAGACTAGGTTCTTATAAACTAACTACTTTCAACCTGAGTGTAGTTAAACGACTTTAAATTAGATTCTAGGTATCTAGTTTCAAATTAGCCCTCTATTTATAATTTTATTTAGCAGGATGAAATGTTAGAACCTTGAGAACATTCCAGAAAACTGATGAACTCTCTGAGATCAGCATGTGCTCTTCTGTCTGCATTCTGGTGCATGACGTGTTTTGAAAGTGGATTTAGTTTTAGTGTTGAGGAGCTTCATATTTGAGCTGGTGTAAGGGCGACTCCTCACTCACAGTTTACACAAGGGAATATACGGATCTCGTGTTTGTCTCCTCAAGCATCAAACATCAGGCATCCTCTGAATGCTTAGCACACCAGCCTTGATGTCTAGACGTGTTTTGGAAATCATCTCATGTTTCATGCTTGTAATTCAATGACAAATCAGTTTGGTCTTGTGAGAATATAGGGGTCGGGTTTTATTTTTTTTTTTTTTTTTTTTTTTTTTTTTTTTTTTTTGCTTTGGTGCGATCATTATTTCCCATCTGAACATTTTGTTAATTTGCATCTACTTTCAGACACTTGCTGTTGTTTTATTGTTCGGTGTTTGTGGCTCATTTTAATAACCTCTTTCAAAATGAAAGAATGATAGTCTTCTTACAGAAGAATTTGTTATAAATATTTAAAGATATACAGTCATATGTAGTTTAAAACAACTAATTTATTTATTTGATGTGGAATTTTTTTCCTGTCAGTAAAAGATTAAATAAAACTGTTGAGTCATAGAAAAATACAACATTGTCCTAATTCATTTTTTAAATTATTTGTAAATAAAATAGTTTGAAGGTAAAAAGCTTCAATATTTATTTTTATTTTTTTTGCATAATTTTGTGTTTACTTTGCATTGGGGACAAAATGTATTATTAGTAGTAATATTAATGTTAAAGCAACAGTAATATAAATATAACAATATTAACAATATAATATTAACAATATCATATAATTGTAATATTTATAAGAAATATAATATATATATATATATATATATATATATATATATATAACATTTATGTAAATAAATAAATAATTTTATGTATAGATAGATATTTTAATAAATACAACAGTATTTGTAAGAAATATTTTATTAATAATACTTTGTATAAATTAAATTATATATATAAATATTAAGAAAAAATTATCATTTTTATTATTATATCATTTTAACAAAGCTTATTGGTGTCATTATTATTATTTATTCATTTTTATTAGAAAAATGTTTAAAAAAGCTATATTATATAAAAAATATGTATGTGTGTGGGATGCATACTGTATGATGTGTGTAAAAGGGATCTTTATTCTTTGTAATAACATCAAACAGGGACAAGATTATTCATCTGTTCCTTTGTTAGTGGCTGTGGCTACACACACCCACACACACACACACACACACACACACACACACACACACGATAATAAAACTCGGCCGTATTCCCAAAATACCATCATCCAGCTCAGTTCCCAAATCAAGAGTGCTTGATCTAATTTTCCTTGATCTAACTCTTAAAAAGCCATTTCGTCTCCTGATAAATACTTGAGTGCATCAGACAGACAGGCTAACTATAACACTGATTCTCTCTGACGTGCGCACTAAGCTTAACGTTATGTGTTAGTTGTCGAAGATTATCAGATGGTTTCAGGATAAATCTCCTCCTAAACCCGTGAAGCATCAGGCAATCATCAGCCAAACGCATGTTTTGTAAATCAGAATGAGCTATTTTATTCTGTATAACCATTTTCAACAGAGTAACAATACACTAAATTGTGCATTAATCAACAGTGACGTTATTTTACGAATTCCAATTTACATATAATGAATAGTAATAAGGATTTAAACAAGTATCTCCACAAAGAAAAATATCACAGCATCCAATTTTTTAGGAATATGTTGATTATTTTGCCTTATCAACTTCAACAAGTACAGTTGATATGGTAGATGGTTAATTAGTTACAAAATTGTGTGGTGAAAAATGCGATGACGAAAGGCCATGACTATTAACCAGATTAAAGTAGTAAATACAAAAAGAAAGAGAAAGACAGAAAATGAATAGAAATAAAAGCAGAATGACATTCTTGCATGCTCGTTTCTCCGCCGTACAACTGGAACTGTGTTAAGACCTCTGGTTTACAAGTTAAGGCTTTACAAAAACTACTGTGGAATGGAGATATTTCATTTGAAACTATAAATCACATTCTTTTATAACGTGTGTATTTGGTGTTTAAAAGCAATTACATATCCAATCCAGATTTTAAAATGCTGATAGAAACAGGAGAAATGTGTTGCTTACAGCCTAAAAAACTGAAATGTCAGTATTGACATCCCAAATCAGTTTTATTATTGTTTTACCCACTAAATCCAAGGTGTCTATTTACAATAAACAGACTGAAAAAGATGTAGTTCATACGTAGTTTTTCAGACAGCGACTGACGTCTATGAACAATGAAATGATGCTGTATTAAATTGATGTATATTAATATATATCATCTATATTAATATACAATGCTAAACACTATATTGCCCGAAAAGGTTTTTCTAAATCATGATTATTTTTTAGCTCATCAACACATCTTTGAAATGGCACTAAATTCTCGAGGATCTCAGACATTCAGCGCTTCGTCTAAAACCGAGTATCTACTCTATTGCTACATGGATGCAGAAGTTTCTAATGTAATGCAGAGACAATCTGGCTTTACTCCCTGTAACAAATAAAGTGAGCAAAAATTCATTTAGTTATTGCTTTTTAAGACAATGAACATTAAAGTCTTCAAAAAGAATGTGGCAGTGCTTTATATGGCCTTCACAACATGAGCATGTTGAGGGTGTTTGAGGTACGTTTTTCAGCGTTAATTGAAATCGTCACTCCTGAACTTCTCAAAGAGGAATGAATCTTTAAAAAATCCTTTTGTCTAGTGGTAAATAGTGTATTTTCTTCACAAATAGTCCTATTTTTATGCTGGACGTAAAAATTCTTGGCTATGCAGAATGCTGTTTCTTCCCTTTCTGTGCTGGCGTGTAGAAATGTTTTGCTTTTCATCATTTCAGAACGTATGAAAACATTTGTATCGGTATTTATTAATCCTCGTCAGGACGGCACACAGCACATCTCAGTGCGATGTAACAGTATTCGTTTGATCATCCGCTGGCTGCTACATGTTTGCTCGACTGCCAGCGAAAACGCTCGATAATCCGGTATCAATCGATTCCATGCAAAATCTCATTAGATGGTGGCAAACTAAGATGCCTTTCATGCGTATGCTACTATCTAATGCTACAACCTTATCAGTGCTACTGAAGATTCTGCACCCCAAATAATATCATAATGTAAAGAAGGAAATGAACTTTGGCTTACGCCAAACTAGCGGTTGCTTATAAGAAAGACATTTAAGATTATAAAGTGCAAAACTAAATTATCTTTCAATAATTAGTAATAGACTCTTAAATGTTGGCCTTGGCGATTAATTTGACCAATATTTGATCTTTTTTTTTGGATTTACAGAAGTGGTTATTAGGCCTACTGTTCCTTTTAAAAATAATGGATTGCACACGTTTCATTTTTTCAATATTTCATTTAAAGTCATTAATTTTATGTACATGTCACTTGTTATCATAAAATTGTATTATATATGTACACAGTAAAAAAAAATAGTTGTTTCAACTTAAAATAATTTGTTACCCCGCTGACTTAAAATTTTTAGTTTAGGCAACTAAAATATTCCAGTTGTCCCTTAAATTAATATTGAGGAACTTAACATTTCAAGTTGACTAAACTAAAAATTTTAAGTCAGCGGGGTAACAAATTACTTTAAGTTGAAACAATTTTTTTTACAGTGTATATATCATTTCTGTTTATATCACTCTGCTTTTTAGATATTGGTTTCAGCCATTAAAAAACTAGTATATCATTTACTCACATTAATTTCATAATCACTATGTTACTTCAGCATCTTGCATCCATTTGAATTGTTCCAGGAAAACCGTACAATGACATGTCACTGAATATGTCACTGTTTGGGAAAAGATAGTCTTTTTAAACGTGTCTGCTTAGGTTATCGATTCATAAAGCCTGTAGTCACCGAATATAGACACTAGCCACAAATAAAGCCACTTGCTGGCAGCATTGGCACTGTTTAGTAATGAGAAAGACAAACGGAAGAGACACGAACAGAAAAAGATCCATGTGCGAACGAAATCATGAACTAGAAACATAGACTCTTTTCAAACTACACATATTTTTAAGACATATATCTATTCCTGTTAATTACACAAGAAAATGAATGCAAACCCGCACTTTTATTCCCGATACATTCTTCTCTCTATTGTGTGTCATATTGCACGAACCCATCCGTTGCAGCACCCAACACGATGCCTGCACAAACGTTTACCTGCTTTCAGTTCTAAATGGAGGAGGGTTCCTCGTACAGACCATCACAAGCTAATGTGTTGAAAGCTAAAATAAAGCCCAGACGTGTGGTCTGCATTCTTTGCCTGTCCTGAAGTCTTTTTCTCAGAGGCTGAAAAAGAGCATTCCCTCTATGGTCAATTCTGGAATATTCCAGAAAGGTCATTTGTTCTGAAGAAATTCTAGAACATTCCAGAGGGTTCCGGTGCTGCAGTCATGCACAACCAGCACTCTTAGGATCGGGAGGCTGTGAGAGCCCTTCCAGAGAAAAATAAATCTAGTGGAGTAGTTAGTCTTATGAGCGTTCGCAGCACGGCCCCACGGTGCTCTCCAGAGAGAGTTGTGAGGAGTGGCGGATCAGCGGCGTCATCGTGGGGTCCACCATAGAGGAGGTGGGGAAAAGCTTGTACCAGCCAATCACCATGTTTGTCAAATCCAGCTCCTCCAATAGGATGCGGGCCACGCCCATGAAGCATTTACGATCCATCCGGCCGTAGTTTCCCCAAACGATGATCTGTTCATGAGAAATGGAAGTATTATGTTATCATAAGGAACAATGAAAAGTACTTTTGACCATAATATTTGACATTTTAAATGTGTATATAACCCTTTTGGAAATTCTCAATTTTAGTTATAGTCTAAGTTATAGATTTTAAGAATTTTATATAATCCTCCTAATCCATAAATTCAAAATTGTCTATTTTAAATTTATCATAGTTCATAATGATTTTTTGCTAGTTCTATTAATCTGGATAAAATGTCACAATTTGAAATGTATATATTTCTCGTAAATTCCTTAATTCATAATTCTCAGTTTTGAATTTACCATAATTCATAAGGTTTTTTGTTAATTCCATTCATCTGGGTGAATCACACAATTTGAAATGCATATAATCCTGATTAAAAATCTTGAATTCATCATAATTCATAATGCTGTTGTTATCCTCATAATTCATAAATTCATAATTCTCAATTTTTAATTTACTGTAATTCAATATATTTATATACAATATATTTTTTTTAATTATTATTTCAGTTTCATTAGTCTGGGTGAATGAAACTGTCCAGATCACTCCAAAATATAAATAAATTATATTTTGCAGAAAAAATCAATCTCGTTTTAGGAGCATTAAGGGAGAATGTTTAGTAGGATTTTTTTCCATGAACATTTTTGAAAAAGCTTCAAATCCAGCACAACAAATTCTTTCAAGTTGCATAATTCGTTTACAATTTAAATAGTACATCATATTTTTTCTTAATTAAAGTAATAGAAATTCAGTGTTTTTGTATTACAGTTCTGAGAACTGGGGGAAAATGTACTTTAAATAAAATAATGTTACAGTACAAAAGGTCCTAAAAATAAGCTACATTTCTTTAGGCAAAACAATTTTTCTCTCCTTTTTTTTTTTTTTTTTTGACGTAATATGATGTGTACATTCTTGACAGATTTTGTGTGATTCATCCATCTTGCAGCGTAAACTGAATAATTTGAATTTCCAAATATGATAACGAATGTGTGAAAATTTTGAAGAATAACTTAGCCTAGATCAATCTGAAAGTTCCCTGAGATTCATTACATAATAATGACGGATGTTTGGATGGAGGATGCCGTACATCAGTGAATAAACACATGCAAATGATGTTTTTCCCGCCACTCGATGATCCTGAACATCCTGCAGTCTGTTCTAACCTTTAATGTTTGTTGTGACAGGCTTTCATAAATGTTGTCCTTAGAAAAATGTCTAATTCAGAGAGATATGAAATGTTTCCCCCTATTCCTTCAGCGCTGCTAAAAATAAAGTGTTCACTGCAATGCTGTTTCTTCGCCAGTTCTCTCTGCAGTGGAACTAAATGATGGAGGGAACGCATAAGAAATGATCATTCACTGACTTCACGTCACCTACAGAGAAATGACACCAAATTGGAAAAGACGTGGGTAAACTTTGCCGTGAATCAGAGCCTATTTTCTTTGTCATTTAAATAACCAACCAGACAGATGCATCTGAAGTGCTTGACACCTTAATGTTAAATGCATTAAGAAATTCAAGTATTCTAGGGTTAGTTTGCTGGTTTGATGCGGATGTATAAGGCAAGCACCACTATTTCTATTGCTCATACAACCCCTAATGCTAAATATTTAAGCGCTTGGTGAACAATAAAATTTAAGTCCCTCTGGTGGAGTTTTGCACAAGTAACCCTCATTTTCTTCATAGAAGGTAAAAATCGAGTTTACCTGTACAACCTTTCCCTGTGGGCTCTCTGAAAAAACAAGGACTTGATTGTAAAGGGGATCTAATGATTTCCGGACGGACTTTGTCTTCTTTTTGGCAATGCAGATGCCGTTTTCCAGAAGGTAGACTTTAATGTAGGCCGCTGAAAGGGAAGAAGGAAACAAACAAAAAATACAATAATTCAAACGGCATCCTTGAAATCCACAAGATATTGAAAAGCACTTTGAAGTGCCACTGATTTAGACGTCTCTTTTCAATTTTCTCTCTTTTTTCAAAACGCACACGCTCGCTTTTGGATAATGAATGCTCAGATAAGAAGAGGAGAATAATTTAAGAGAAACTGTAGTATTTGAGAACCCATCTTTAAACATTTGCAGTCAGTTTTGTCCTCTGGCTAAACGAATCTAATCGCTGTATCAGGCTCAGGCCTCTGTGTGATGAAGAATCACCTGGAGGGCCCTTAGATCCAGGCTTCATGATGAGTCCTCGAGCCTGAATGATCTCCACCTCCAGCTGTCCGTTCCTCTCCATCAGACCGATCTCAACATCTCCTGCAGACATTAATACACACGTTAACGAGCGTCAAGTGACACGTGGGTGAGTGACATTATTTCTTCCTTTTTTAATAGCATTGTGTTGATCTTTGTCAACATTAGATAACTACATTAGTTAACCTGAACTAATAATGAAAAACTAATAATAATATATTTACTAATACATTACTGAAATCAAATGTTGTATCTGTTAATATTTAATGGACCTGAGCTAACATATAATTGAATAGTTGTATTTTTATTAACTGACGTTAACAAATATGAATAAATACTGTAACAATTGTTCATTGTTTTGTTAATGCATTAACTAATGTTAACTAATGAGACCATTTTGTAAAGCGTTAACAATATTTTAATGACAATATTTTCTCTGCAGTCTTATTTAATGTTATTTTATTGATTATAAACTGATGATTCAAGTTCTGGGTGCTGATTGCTCATTTTGGCTAAACAGCCACCATATAAACATATTCTGTTATTATTTACATGTCAGGGACTTTAATATTACAGAAACATACACCAACAAAATGGATAATCATAATTATTTGAATTTTATCATTTACATCGCATTTTTTGGAAGTATCAAAATAGAATCTCTTTTCATGCATTCTAATTTCCACTGTTTTATTGAATATTTTGTCATACAAACAACCTTTTGACAATTACCGACCACTTGTTGAACACATACAGCAAAAGGTGTCAAGCTCTATCAATTTAGTTACATATACATGTCTAAAAAGATATGTATCTAGTCATAAAATTATAAACAATATTTAAAGCAAAAAGACAGAGGCACAGTATAAGACTAATGTTTATTTTATGTGTTATATGATTGAATAAACTAATAACTTAAGAACCATTGATTTTAGTGAGCATATATGTCAAAGTATTACAGATTAGCCTATAAAACATATTTCGACAGTATATATAAAATTACTTCAATAAATTAAAATACAGTAAAATAGGAACTATTCATAAATTAATATAATAGAATTAGTAAGTATTATACATATTATATCTATAATATAATATTAATAATATAATTATTCTATTCTATTCTATTCTATTCTATTCAGAAGCTCCACTACTAATCACAATATCAACATATCATGAACTACAGGGCAAGAAATAGGGGCAAAATTAGAAAATAAACAAGTATAATAATAATAATAATAATAATAATAATAATCAGTTTCAGCATTTTCAATCATTTTTTCTTTTATACATGATTTGTTTTTTATTCTTTATGTCAAGGACTTTCCATCACTTACATATACATATCTAAAAAGATGCATAATTTAACACAAATTATCATTTAACACAATAAAATACAAAATGTGTATTTGTAATTGGCTAACCTTGCATTTGCATAAAAGAAAAGGACAAATTATAGCCTGTTCACTTGTACTACACTAACGTGATGTAAGTGCACTCACCCATTGAAGTTGTAGCTAGTGTCTGTCTGCCCACAAACTGAGCAGGTCCCATCCCGTCCAGAAAGTCACTAAACTGGGCGTCTGATGCCAAACACATTCCACTGTAGTTCAGACTAAAGGGAAGAAAACAGCGCAGTGTTACTGTGGAAGTTTGCATTCATTTTATTCATACAATTTATTGAGTGCTGTATGTTGTCTGCTGGATGGAACATACAGTGTTGTATTAAAATAATGTTGAGAATGTTTTGTGTAGACATATATATCATTGTTTTGAGTACTGTCAGCCTGAATTAAGCATGTGTGTGTTGCCTGCGATGGCTTTGAAGCTTGACATTAGATGAGCATGTATGACGCATATTATGACGGTTTCCTTCATTCTACGATGGCTGAAGTGATAACGGCATGGCTGTGTGATGGGACGGGATCGATGGGCGGAAGGCGCTTCTCTTTTATGTAATGAGGATCGACAGCCTTTAAGCCTGAGAGTGAAGCTCAGCTTTGATAGCGCCGAGTGCTCCGCTGGAGCAAAGCCAGCGCACACGCACATAATCACACTGCTTTCCTGTTCCTATCGGCAGATTTGAGACGTATGCGGTCAAAAATTCATCACTTCAGTGTACTGTATGTGTTTCCAAGAGATGAGCCGCATGCTCCGTGTCATGTTCACCCTCACAACCTCTTGAAATAGGAGCTCTGGCCTTCATCTAATAGCACAACAGTGACTGTCCACTTTTTCATCAGCCTTCTGGAATGATTTTTCAGATTAATTTCCTCCACTAAAACATCTTCAATAAAGAATTCTAAGCCTTAAACTAAACCAACAAGCTCTTAATATTCCTAATTTATTATATTATAATAAATTATAATATTGTATTATATTATAATGAAAGTAAAATAGCCATGTACCTGCTTGTCTCACTTACAAAGCAATGCTCCATAATCAACCTCTTATTTTTCTTTTTATACATAATTTTTTTTTTTTTTTTTTTAGGTAGATCTTCTTAAGGAAATTGACTTAATTTTAGCTATCTACATAGGTGAAGAATCCCATATTGCTTATCATAGATTTTTCACTTTTTTTTCAGCAAACAGAAGGCAGCCACTTGTGCTCGGATGAGATTAATTAGGTCTAATTTTTTTTGTAACAAGAGATCCATTTTAGATACAGAAACAGATGGTGATGAAAAAAGTGTGTTTTCCATTTGCAAGCAAAAAAGGGGGGCCAAAGAGGTCAAAGGGGTTCGTGTTTAAGCAAATGTAACCACCCCAACATAAGGTGTTTTTACATTCAGGGACTATCTGTTTTAACCGACCAATGGCAGATGGAGTGAGTGTTCAGGAAACCTGTTCGAAAATAGTCATTAGTTTTGCATTTCTGCACAAAAATTACACATTTCTTCTTGTTAAAATATATATATATATATAATAATAATAATAATAATTATATATATATATATATATATATATATATATACATTTTTTTTATTTTTTTTTTAAAGGTATATTTATTTTAAAAAGCTACCCTTGACGCTCTGCATGACTGTCGCTCTCTTGTTCTCCTTCAGTCCTCCTTTCAAACCGTCTCTCCCTCCTTTCTCCATTCCCATTCCTGTGTGTTTGTTCTCAATAATCCTCTACACCAGGGGTGCCCAATAGGTCGATCGCGATCTACCAGTCGATCGCGAAGGCAATGCTGGTAGATCGCGCTTTAGGTCAGTGGTTCTCAACCGGGCGGCGCGAGATAAAACTAAAATATAATAGCCTAATAGCCTATTCACTAAAGTTATGACTAATATGTTAAATAATGTAAGAAATATATATAAATAAATAACAGCACCACCTACGTATTCTGTGATGTTCTGTGTTTCGGAGCAGCTCAAGCCGTTTCTCATCGCGCTGTGTGAAACACTGAACGGTGGCTCAAAACCGCTGTATGAGCATATGATACACAAACTACAGCTCTCGGCTGGATAAAAGAAGCCAGTGTCACACTAGTAGCCTAAAGTTTTAATGGATGACGATTGTAATCAAGGTAAAGATGATTACAGTGACATACAGGATTGTGCATTAGGTGTGTGTTGTGTCCGTTATTTGATGCTCAAACGAACCGTGTGCACTCTCGGCTCACTCATCACTACATCATATTTTTGCTTGAATAGGCTACAGCTCAGTATGTTCATGTAGTTGAATACAGCGAGTGTTTATGGATGTGTGCGTGTTTTGGAAAAGTTTGTGAGGATCAGTGGCGTTTATGTACAAATGGGCATCAGATGCTGCAAACTGCTTGTTCTGACAGAGGAACTATTCACTGTGGCGTCGAGCCGCCTTCAGATCGCTGAGTTCAGAATAGTTTTATTTTTCATTTGTAATTTGGTGTGTTTAGTGATTCTGAATGGACCTGTATAGTACTTTATAAGCAGTCCTCACTGTTTGGTATGGTAGGTTGACTTGTGCTTATATGTTAAAATTACTGTTTAATTGAGCTTTACAAACTTTTAAGTTTTGTAGACTTTTAAGAATATCTGCAGTGACATTTTTGCAAAGTATGTTTTTAAATTCATCTTTAAATTCATTTTTAAATCCATATTGAATTTGTTTTGTTTTAAAGAAATTACATGTAATTTAAAAGTAATAACAAATACAAAGGTATTATTGAATAGAAAAGTTTGGGCTTCCAGTATTGATTTGGAGAGGAGGGGGTCTTGGAGTAAAAAAGGTTGAGAACCACTGCTTTAGGTAAATGCAGGCACAGTTCTACAGGGGTACTAAGAATTGAACATTATTTTATTATTATTATTTTATTTTTTTTATTAAAAATTAAAGTAATGCAATATTAAGATACATCCCGACATGCCTTTTTATTTATTTATTTTATATGTATTTTATTATTTATTTATTTTTCACTTGGTAGATCTCGGTGAGTTTCTCATTTGAAAAGTAGATCCCCACACAAAAAAGTGTGGGCACCCCTGCTCTACACTAATGTGGACGGATTCATAATTAATTTTCTTTCTGCGGTTTGACCTCGATTCTCTCCAGCGCCCCTCCACCCATTCCCGGCTCTGTCTCTTTCGCTTGCCGTCTCCGCACAGGTCTATTTTTGAAATGCTTTTGGGAGGGTCCAGACAGTCCTGATGCCTAATACTCAGACCGGGCATCCCAAGAGATGCCATTTTCATCGCCTCCTCGTTCTTTTGCTCATTTTTCACTCCATCCTGTCTCTTTGTCCCACGTCAATATCTAGTTCATCATTTAGTCTCTCGCCTGGTGCCTCTATCCGCTCGTCTCTCTGTTCTTCAAGGAACAGTCATCATTTACTCCCAAGATGTGGCTCCAAATCCTTTTGGAACACAAACGGAGAATCGTCACACGGTCCATATAACCACATTAGAATCAGAAAAATGGTCCATACAACTTAGTCTTTTTGAAATGTTTCTGTTAAAATCTGAACAAATAATTTCACTTAATATGCAAAACTGCATAAGATATTAAGACTTGTTTTCAGAGAATGTATTTTTTTCACATGATTTGAATAACAATGTTTAAAAGAAGACTTAATATTATGTTGCATCTTTAGTAAATTTAACTTGTTTTGAATATTTCTAGATATACACTACTGTCAATATTTACACTACGGTCTAATACTTTTATTCAGCAAGGGTCCATTAAAATGATGAAAAATGACAGTAAAGTAATTTATAATGTTAAAAAAGATTTATATTTCAAATAAATGCTGTTTTTTTAAAAACATTTTTCATAGCAATCCTGAAAAAAGTATATTAAGCATTCAAACAGAAAAAAGTTATTTTAAACTGTAATAATAATTCATAATAATATTAATAATACTAATTAATAATAAATATAAATTAAGCCTTAAGATTACCAACCCCAAACAGTAGTTTATTTACTGGAAAATGAGACAAACAAAGGCTCATTTTAAAAAATTTAAATATATATATATATATATATTATATATAATATTTATTTATTTATTTTTATTTTATTTTATTTTTTTTTTCAAAAATTTTTAAAGCACAATTTGAACTAAAAAACCATAATGTGTGATACCAGTGTTGTCAGAATTTATTGCTGACTTAAAATTTGTTATTGAAACAAAATCTTGACATAAGTTCTGATTTTCCTATTCAAGTAGTCAGGAGCTGTACTTGCTGAAAGATGGCAGCCAAGCAAACTGATTTTGAAAACAACTTTCTGACCATCTGTTCATCTCACAAAGTTATATCATATGGCTTCAGAAGACTAGGAATAAGGCACACAAGTCAGACTACTTTTTAAGAGTTTTTGTTATTTTTTTTTTTTTCATTATTTGGACCAAAATTTGACAGCTGTGGTCACAAGCTGCGTGAAGTTTCTTCAAAACATCTCTGTTTGTGTTCCACAGAAGAAAGATGGTTGGGTTTGGGTTTGAGGGTGAGTAGATGATGACTGAATGTTCATTTTTGGACAAACTATTCCTTTCACCCTCTTCCTCTCTCGCATATGACATTTCATCATTCTATCTGGCAAACCGGAGAGTCATTATTAGTCACTGGCCCCTGCGTGCACTGGCGTCAGCAGTAAACACACACGCATTACTACAAACGCTTCGGAGAGTGACAAATACACCTATCACCGCTCCACATATTACACGCCACATTCTTGATGTCACTCGAATAAACATTTGTCTGTGTTATGTGTTAATCATGGCGTCTCAGTGCACTGCTCTCAATTGCTTTATATATCACTGTCTCCGCGCCGTTCTTCTGGCGCTCTGGTATTCATTGCATGCAAACATTTTAAACAGATGCTCTGTTCTTGCATGCAAGTACAAGAGTTATTGTTTTCTGGAAAAAAGTGAAAGGTGTGTGGGAAATGTTTATACATCTGAAATAGAGTGCAGACTTACTTTTAAATGTGGTAGAGACAGTGTTATTTTAGTATCAGTGAGATACTGTTATAGTTTTAGCAATATTTTGAATTAGTTTTTATTGTTCTATTTACTTTTTAATTTTAGGTAAAGTTTTAATAATTTTGTTCTGTGTTTTTGTCTATATAGTTTTTATTTAAATATATAATTATATATTAAATAATATACATCATTTTTCTTTCATGTTAGTATATCAAGTTAAACTAAAGGAAAATGAGAGATGTTGCCTTGGCCACTAACTGAAAGGAGTTTTTTTAAATATATATTTTATTTGAATTATATATTTAATTTGATGTAATGATTTTTTTATGGTTTTAAATTAGTTAACTATAATAACCCTAAATGAAGATGATCTGCTGTTCAATTATACTGTATTTATATCTCTCAGATTGTTATCCTAGTCTCAACATCTTCATTTTCTACAGAGACCCCAAAAAGTATATGGACACTTGAAAATGTATGAATTTCATTGTATATGAAATAGCATTGATTTTATAGAAGGACAGAAAATGCATGGTTTCATGCAAATCATTTCACAAAAAGAAGTGTGTTAGGTTTTAAATAAATAAAAAATCAGCAGATATACTGTTTATAATTAAGTATTTGGACACTTTTTGGATGTCAAATGTCAAACCCGTGGTTATTTTTTGCTAGGCCACCTGTGTGAACTTGAGGGCATTTACTTTTACACTCATATTTGCGTCACTGCATTTCAGTTTCTGGCTGTTTAAAAAAAATGCATCAAAAATGATTTTATTCAGGACATCTAATATGATTATATTTTTGATCTATGCACCATGAGCAGTTCTGCTTTTGGAGTTATAATTAGGGCGTTAGATTGCTGATTTCCACTTTCTAGGGCATTTTGACAGGTCCATTACATAAATGTCACTAATGTGACCTCTTTCGCACTTCTTGGTCCCCAAATAAAACATTTTTACTGACAAAAGTGGGAGCTGTGGAGGTCAGAAATGCAAGAGATACAGATCTTTGTAAGAGTATCAGAGAAAGCGCATCAGTCTTTAATGTAGATTCATACTATTTGTGTTTTAATGAAGCGAAAGCACCTATAAAACCATTGTATAGATGCTTCTATATCTGTACAACAGCTGCAGCAAGATGATGCTTGCTGCTTACTTTACAAAATGTATTGATCTTTCTAAGATTTGCAATGTCTTTTGGAGTCAATAGACTATGAATTGAATTTAAATTTAAGGTTTTGAGACAACTGCAAAAAAATAATGCTCTGTAACATACTTTTTATGTTTTAATAATGATTTTTGTAAGTTTTAAACCCCAATATTTTTTAATATACACTTCATAATATTTTATAACTTTTTATATAATGTTTAGTCCTAGTTTTTAATGTTTTAATAATGCTCCTTGTAATGCTTTCTAAAGTTTTAATATTTGTAAATGTTTTATAACTTTTTGATACAGTTGTTTGATTTTATGACATTTGAAGTATTTAAAGGCAAAAAGCCCAAAGGCAATATACAAACAATATCTAATGGAAACAGATCAAATAAACACTAGATACTGAATAATAATAATAAAAAAAGCCACTGCATCAAATCAGCCTTGCTCTGGGACTTTCCATCACAGTTGTTTGTCAAAGCCCAGACTGACAGTGAGTGTTTATGTAAAATATGTTTTACTCTGTTATGTATTCATGAGATGCATAGGATGCAATGTAATATGGTAAAATATCCTCAGCAGTGGCAGCCAAAACTCTAATCCCCATGCTCCATAAACTGCGCAGTAATCCCGCTGAATTGGGCTGGATTTTACTCCCATGATGGAGCTGCACAGGAAGAGCATCCAACTACATTACGTAAGGTTTGCGGGGATTTTTTGTCTGTTTGTGAATTTCTAATGGAGCGCTGGGTATTGGACAAAGAGTTTGAGGGGAAATTTATGCAGAATAGACGGCGGTCGAGCATAACATATCGTTATAATTATGTAACCGAACATATTGTTTTGAAGTGAACTGCAAGCGCATTTCAGAAGTTTTTGTCATTAATGAGTGGTTCTTGTTTTAATGGTTTTGTCTGAAAAATCTTCATGAATCTATTTAAAGTTTATATCATCTTGCATCCTGTTTCTATTTTAGCTTTTGGCAACTGCAAAGTGTCCTGATACATTTTGAACCAAATATCTATTGTTCATATTATCATGTTTTGTATGAAATGTGTACTTGTGCAAACTTTCTTTAAAATAAATGCCACTAACTTTGATATTTTATTATCTAATGCAATGACTTTCATGCATGTCCAAATAGTTTTGGCCACAGTATGTCTAACAGTTCATTAAATAAATTAGTTTGTTCAATGAAAAAGAGCATTGTTAAAATTTTACTTTAATTAAAATATTGTGCAACTTGGCAGTTAGCTGAAATAAAATCATTTTAAATTTATTTATATGTATTTTTTGTGTGTGTTATTTTCAGTGAACGCAAATGTTTTTTATGGTTTTAGTTTTAGATAACAATAATGGCCCTGGTTCAAACAAGCCCAAACCAGTGAATATCTTCTCCATTTATGTATCCAAACTTGTGCAAAACTTTCTGGCACATTGGAATTAAAGCTAAACAGCTTTTGTCCTCCACAGAGCTAAAATAAGACTACATCACGCAAAGCTCAAAACCTGTAGCTTTGATGTGACACTCCAGACAGTGTCCAGATCTGAAATGAGTTTACAGTACATCAACACAGAAAGTCTGAACTCTGGATTTCATTCAGAAATGGAGCCAGCAGAGAAAAGGTTTATTACTGAGAAGAGGGGTTTATATTGTTGGTTATGTAACTTATTGGAATACCTCAAACACTTTTTATTTATTGCTCGATATAAGATATAAGCACAATCTCCTGAGAGTTATTGGATGAGCATCCCTGTTTCTAGAGAAATGTAATGCAATAACACACGCTATATATCCCAAACCAATAAAATGGGAATGTGAGACCTGTGATTCCTGTATAAAAGTGATTCACAACCAAGTGTATAGAAATAGATTCCACGTTTTAATTTTGCTTTGTTAAACTGATAAACTGAAACTATGATTTTTAAATACAAATTCTAAGGCTGTCAAAAGATAGAAAAAAATATCTCTTATTTTTTGTAGCTTTCATAGGAAAGAAAGAAAGATCTGTCTGGATGAAACTTGTAGCTGAATATATCCAAAGGCTGTGTACAGAGGTAGATTTCTAAAGCTCTTTTCTCATCTCACCTGCACTTTTCCACAGTGTAATGCAACACTCTTTTCTATTTTTATCCCATCAAATGTATCACCCGATCAAACTGATAACAAACGAAATAACAGATTCTATATTTGTCAGGCTTCTTCGGTTTGAGAGGAAGCAGCCAGTATTGATTGTTGTACATTTAAAGTGAGTCATCGTTATGATAATGGTTATTTTTACAATATTAGTGAATGGGTGCCATCAAAACAGCTGTTAAAAACATCACAATAATCCACAAGTAATCCAAACCACTCCAGTCCATCAATTCATTCTCATGATGTGAAAAGCTGTGTGTTCGTGAGAAGCAAATCCATTATTAAGATGTTTTAACTTCAAACCATCACTTCATATCCATAATATTGCTTTCTCCAGTGAAAAAGTCATCTTATCAGAATCAGGAGAGAAATATGTCGATGGATTTTGATGTGAGACGACAACAGGAGATGGATTTTTTCCACTAGAGGAAGCCAAAAGTGATGATTGTGTCTTAATGATAGATTAGTTTCTTACAAACACGCAGCTTTTCGCTTCTCAAGATATTAACTGTTGGACTGAAGTGGTGTGGATTACTTGTGTATTACTGTGATGTTTTTATCAGCTGTTTGGACTCTCATTCTGACGGCACCCATTCACTGCAGAGGATCCATTGATGAGCAAGTGATAAATTTCTCCAAATCTGTTCCAGTGAAGAAACAATCTCATCTACATCTTGGATCGCCTGAGGATGAGTCATTTTTGGCAATTTTTTATTTATTTTTGGGTGAACTATTCCTTTAAAAGAAATGTAGTATTTTGAAAAGTATTTATTTATAATACTCACTTTCCCTCTGAGCCATAGCTGTTCATGCTGTCCTCGATGGACTCGTGGCTCGCCTGCCGGACCGTACGGCTGGGCATCTCTACGGCCAGCCCTGTCTCTGTACTCCTCTGAATGCCCTTTAACCTGCGGCCCTCTGGGTCTGAAACAAAGAAAGATAGGTAAGTTCACCGAACCAACATTTAATTCATACGATGTTTGCTCGGTGGTTCTTATTGGAACCAAGTCTCTGATTTTAGTCCCTCCTTCAGTTTAATTTTGTGGGAATGTTTATTGTCCAGTGTGTAAATATGTTTGTGTTTCATGATCACACATGCCTTCATAAGCCACATGATTTAAGATATCATTCATGCCTGTAGCACAAACTGTGTGGGACGGGTTATTTTGAAATATCCATGTTATTCTTGTTTTTCTCTCTGAGCGGCAAAGGCACTGGAAAAAGCAAGTTATATCAAATCCTCTCCATATCAGACTGACTAAAAATGTTGTGATAACGCTGCCGCCAGGTAGAGCACTGGTTGTATTAAAAATAAATCCTTTGAAAAATATAATCTTCTTGTATAATTCAAGTATGTAGTGGTGCCTTATTGAACTCAGAAGGCTTAGAGAACAAATTCACAAAGCCTGGACTTTTCCTAGTAAAGGTGAAGGGGATCAGCCGCAGACTGATCGCTTTACTAGCCCATGACCTCATGAATATATTTCTATTCAGAGAATGAGTTTCAGAGTCATTTCAAAGCTGGATGTCATCTCATAATGGTTTTGGTACTAATTTTGTGCATGCACTTTATATAAATCGACATAAAACAAAGTTCACAACCCATTATACTTTCTTTCTGAGGGGAAAATATATATATTTACTACCATTCAAATGATTGATAAGATTTTTTAAAATGTTTTTGAGATGAGTCTCTATGCTCACCAAGGCTGCACTTATTTGATAAAAATACAGTAAAAATTCCAATAATATAAATGAAATATTATTACAATTTAAAATAATTGTTGGAATATATTTTAAAATGTAATTTATTCCTGTGATGCAAAGCTGAATTTTCAGCATCAATACTCCAGTCTTCAGTGTCAAATATGCTGATTTGCTGCTCAAGAATCATTTCTTATTACTATCAATTTTTGTGGAAACGGTGATAAAAAAATTACAATTTTTGATGAATAGAAAGTTTAAAAAACAGCATTTATTTGAAATAGAAACATTTTATAACATTATAAATGTCCCTTTTGATCAATTAATTGTGTCATTGCTGAATAAAAGTAAAAGAATAAAATAAAATCTTATTGACAAACTTTGGAATTATAGTATGTTTTGTATTGTTTTTTAATTAAAATTATTAATAATATTATTAATATTAATAATTTTTTATTTTTCATTGATCATCAAATTATTTCTATTTTCAATGACTAATTAATACATATTTTAATTTCAAATTCAGTTTTTTTTAAATGCAACAGCAAGTGAGATTGATACACATCATTTCTTTTTTGTCATTTCTGAAAACTGCATGTTATCCACTGAAATGCGTTGGATCCACATGAAAAGCACAAGCTCTCTGCAGTGATGGGAAAGCAGCCATTTTCACAGCTTTCTCCTGGCCGTGAAACACATGACCTAGTTAGGCCATTCCTAAAAATACAGTCCTCTTTTGTCTGTTCCTGCGTTTCTGGTGCGCTCGGCACATGCTAACTAGCATGTCAGTGTAACCTTCCAAAACAGAACATCATGTATCAGGAAATGCACTAGAAATGCCAGGGTTGCTATGGGAGACAAGAGCAGTGTGCTTCACTGCATCTCTCTCTTTAGCCTTTTTATGTTCGGCGAACATGCCTGAAAAAGTGTTTTCACCTTTTCACAAAAACAACACAAAACAAAAAAACAGCCAAATCCCAGCAGAACTTGATTTTTACATGTGCCTTTGAGTGGTCTCCAGAGTGTTGGCATGTTCTGATTGGTTGTTGACATGCTGCTGTGCACTGTAAAAAAAAATAGCTGTTTCAACTTAAAATAATTTGTTACCCCGCTGACTTAAAATTTTTAGTTTAGTCAACTAAAATATTGCAGTTGTCCCTTAAATTAACATTGAGTAACTTAACATTTCAAGTTGACTAAACTAACAATTTTAAGTCAGCGGTATAATAAATTATTTTAAGTTGAAACAACTTTTTGAAACATTTTTTTTTTTTTACAGTGTGTGGTTTCTTGGGAGTTGTTTGGTGGTTTCAAGAGAGTTATGAGCAGTGGTGTGGGCTACAGTAACTTAAGTATTTTTACTATGTTACTATACTTAAGTACATTTATTAGCTACTTTATCGGAGCATTTTTATTTTGAGAAACTTTTACTTTACTAGATTTCAAAGCATAATATACATTTTATTCCACTAGATTTCTTAAAACATTTCGTACCTCATTTTTTTGAACTGGAGAAATGGCCACCCGCTCCGAGACACAATATCAGTGCCTGATTCATGAACGAGACGATTTTTTTTTCAGTGAACCTGTTAAATCAGTACGCAAATTGCACTGAATGATTCATTTGTGAACTGGACTGAGCGGATTGCAGCCGTTCTCGAGTCAACAACTCACTGATTCAAATGATTCACTCAGAGTGAGTCACCAGTAAACAATTCAGTGAATTCACAAGTCTGACTCAAAACAAGCAAAAAACGGGTTAAAGCTGGAAGGGATACATCTGTGGCTACTGGGCATGCGCACATCAATATAGCAAAATATTTTTCACACTGTACAACAATAATTACTGTTTTTGCATTATTGTAAGGGGTAGGTTTAGGGTTGGGGTAGGTGTAGACGCTAATAAAACACAGTCTAATAGCTAGAAAATTTTATGTATTGTTGGTTTTTCTGGTTGTAGCCATATCCCTTCTAGCTGCAACCCCAAAAACGGGAGATCTTCGGAGCTTGAGTGCATGCGTGACTGATGGCGTGAAAACAAATGTTCTTATATGAAATTAATTTCAGTCATGAATGTCAGTTGTTTGTGAACTAAATCTATGGCTAGCTGTTTAAGCCTACGGTATGAAGTGCTTAACGGGTTAGTTTTTTGGTAAAAATAAAATATAATACTTAATGCTTATGCATCTTCCCTATTGCCGAAGCAGTATGTTTGCATAGCGTTCTTAAAAGTTTATACATGACCCTGGACCACAAAACCAGTCATAAGTGTCAATTTTTCGAAATTGAGATTTCTACAAAATCTGACAGCTGAATAAATAAGCTTCCCATTGATGTATGGTTTTTTTATGGTAGGATGATATTTGGCCGAGATACAACGATTTGAAAATCTGGAATCTGAGGGTGCAAAAAAATCAAAATACTGAGAAAATCGCCTTTAAAGTTGTCCAAATGAAGTTCTTAGCAATGCATAT